>OX451218.1:60264860-60538845 GCA_949628195.1 Phasia obesa | reverse complement strand
AAAACTGTTAGCTGAAGTACAAGAAGCTTCTAGAGCAAACAGCGAAAAACTATTAGCTGAAGTTCACGAAGCTTCTAGTGCAAACAGCGAAAAACTGTTAGCTGAAGTAAGAGGTAAAAATCAACAACTTCTAGCTGAGATTCAAGAAGTTTCTAGAGCAAACAATGAGAAACTTTTGGGAAAAGTCAACGATAACCTTCTACAAATTTCTGAAAGCATTAATAAGCGAGTAGACGACGTAGAAGTCAAGTTCGACGAAAAAAACTCTGCCGTAGAAGTGCAACTGTCTGGTTTAAACAGAAAAGTTAATCTTCTAGAAAATAGTGGCGTCGAAGTACAAGTAAAAGATGTCGATGTAAAGCTGCAGGAGCTTGAAAACAAAATTATGAGCCTGGAAATAAGAGAAGGTCCAGCACGAGTAGTGACTGAAAACACAAATAGGATAAAAGCTCCCAGTTTCGACGGCACCATACCCTTCAACGTCTTCAAATTTCAATTCGAGACAGTGGCCAGTAAAAATCTATGGAGCAATGAAGAAAATGATTCTGGCACTTAAAGGATCTGCAGCAGAAGTCCTCGAAAGCCTACCAACTAGTTGCAGGAATAATTATAAGGACATAATGGTGGCGTTACAGCGCAAATATGGCGGCGATCATAAAAAGGAGCTGTATAGAATGGAGCTACGTGGCAGGCTGCAAAGAGCAAATGAGACGCTTCAGGATTTCGCCATGGAGATAGAGCGCTTGGTGCAGCTAATATACCCTGGGGAAAACCATCCACTTCTAGAACAGTTCAAGGTGGAGGCATTTGTTAATGGTATTCGTGACCCAGATATTAAGCACGCAGTTTGCGCTAAGCAAAACACATCCTTTGCTGAAACCATTGCTTACGCTCTGGCTCAAGAAACAGCAAAAGTCATTTCGAGGCTGCAGTCATACAAAGTGCGAAAAGTTGAAGTTGCTGCTGAAGATGAAAAAACAACAATGGACGACATAAAGCAAGTACTTAAGTCGGTAAAGAAAGTCTTAGATGAAAGACAAGGTAAGACAAACGCTATGTGCTTTAATTGCGGCAAAGTCGGCCATTTTCAACGAAACTGTAAGGCAGCAAGAAAACGAGCCAGATCTGTTTCGCCGCCAAGAAACAATAAACGTGCGACTCATGGAACATTTCGAGAGTCGTTAAACTAAAGAGAGCTAGAACTACGGGGCATGAGCTAGCTCCCATAACCGAGGGCCCCACAATCTCCATATCTGTGATGCAGCAGCAAAACAGCAATCTTACTGCAAGCAGGTATATCAACGGAGGAAAGCGTATTCTGACAATAGACACAGGAGCGTCGCAGTCTATAATAAGGCCCGATTTAGTAAAGGGAAAAGTGGAACAATTGAATAATGTAAGCCTGCGCACCGCTACCGGAGAATTTGCTACTGTCTATGGTAAGGCCAAAGTCAGATTAACTATAGCCAACATGAGTGTGGACCATGTGTTCATTGTTGCCGATATCGTGGACGAAGTTATTATTGGCGCAGATTTTATGATCATGCATGGAGTCGATCTGCGCATGGGGCAACAAATAATGATCTGGCGAAACGTCGAAGTTGGTTGCTGTAGCATCCCAGAAATTACCACCTCAGGCAGAAACTGTGATATGGGCACGTATGGAGGAAGATTGTGAGGACAACCGGTTGTGGGTGGTAGAACCATCAGGAATTAAGAGTGAAACAATAACAGCAAAAGCCCTCGTGAAAACCTGTAAGAATGGAAAAATTCCTGTGAGAGTGTTAAATCTATCCAGCAGTGAAAAAGTAATTGGTAAAAACTCTCACATAGCTCAATGTACACCAGCAGAGGCCATAATTAATTGCGAGAGAGACTTGGAGCCTGAAAAACTGTCAACTAAAGAGCGCGAAATACTAGCAGAACACGTGGGGAAATGGGTAGCAGAGCTGGAGCCACCTGACAGAAACAAAGCCAAGCAGCTGCTACGAAAGTACGCCTCTGTCTTCGCCCTAAAAGATAAAAGTTAAGGTAGAACGGCAATAGTGAAGCATGAAATAAATACTGGCGAAGCGAGGCCCATAAAACAAGCTCCCAGGAGCATTCCCCTAGCCAAGCGGAGCGAAGTAAAGCAGCTAGTCAACGAAATGGAGCGAGACGGAATCATCGAACCATCTTCGAGTCCCTGGAGCTCGCCGGTAGTTTTAGTAAAGAAGAAATATGGCAGCACTAGATTCTGCGTTGACTACAGAAAGCTCAACGATGTTACCAAAAAGGACAGTTATCCGCCAACAAGAATCGATGACACCTTGGACACGCTAGCAGAAACCAAGTGGTTTTCTACGCTAGATTTACAGAGCGGTTACTGGCAAGTCGAGATAGCAGACAAAGATAAAGAAAAAACTGCTTTTAGTGCTCTCGATGGTTTAAGGCAGTTTAATGTTATGCCATTTGGTCTCTGCAACGCTCCAGCCACCTTCGAGCGTTTAATGGAACGAGTGTTAAAGGGACTCAATTGGAAGTCATGCCTGGTGTATCTGGATGACATAATTGTCATGGGAAAGACCTTCGGTGAACACCTAAGGAATATGAAGAAGTCTTCAGGCGTATATCAGCGGCTGGACTGAAGCTCAGTGTTAAGAAATGTGCATTGTTTCAGAAGGAAGTCAAATGTTTGGGGCATCGTGTAACAGCAGAGGGCATATCAACCGAAGAAGATAAAATACGGGCAGTAAAGGACTGGCCTCGTCCTCAAAATCTTCACGAGTTACGAAGTTTCTTGGGGCTCTGCACCTACTACTGACGATTTGTGCCAAATTTTGCTAGTGTCGCTGCGAGTCTACATGAGCTAAGCAAAAAGTCGCGACCTTACCAGTGGAGTGAAGCAGCCGAGGAAGCATTCCAGAAGCTCAAGGAATTATTGTGTGTGGCACCTATCCTGGCATATCCAGTAGCTGGGCAAAAATTCGTGCTAGACACTGATGCGAGCGGATATGGAATAGGAGGCGTGCTGTCTCAAGTGGTAGATGGGACAGAAAAGGTTATAGGCTACTACAGCAGAGTACTTTCGAAGCCTGAAAGAAACTATTGCGTAACGCGACGAGAGCTGCTAGCAGCATTGGAGTGCATTAAACACTACCACAAGTATTTTTATGGCCAACATTTTATACTGAGGACAGATCATGCCGCACTCAGGTGGTTGCTGCAATTCAAGAGCCCTGAAGGACAGCTTGCACGCTGGATTGAGCGACTTCAGAGCTATGACTTTAGTATTGAGCACAGAAAAGGAGGCAAGCATAACAACGCAGACGCCCTTTCTAGGCGACCATGTGATCTGGGGTGTAAGCATTGCACAAAGGCGGAGAGAAAAGAATTCGTTATTGATGTTCGGCTTACACATATAGAATCTAGTGAAGACTGGCCGACTGCACAAAGAAACGATCCCATATTGGCAAAAATTATAGCAGCTAAAGAGGAAGACAGAAGACCGACGCGAAGTGAGATCTCACCAGAAAGTCCACTGGCGAAGGCATATTGGACCCAGTGGAACAGTCTCAGGTTGAAGGATGGCTGCTTATGTCGCACCTGGGAAAGCACAGACGGTAAAACTGTGATAGACTTAATCGTCGTGCCATCCTCCAAGATCAAAGAGGTCATGAAACAATTCCACAATGGTCCTAGCGGAGGTCACCTCGGTGTAACGAAAACGCTGGAAAAGATAAAACAACGGTTCTATTGGGTCGGCTGTCAACAAGCCGTAGCAGAGTGGATAGCCAATTGCCAGGAGTGCATTGCAGCAAAGGGTCCAGTACGAAGGAGTCGGGGGCAGCTTCAGCAGTACAATTCAGGCTCTCCCTTTGAACGTATAGCGATGGACGTAGCAGGTCCCTTCCCTGCTAGCAATGCTGGCAACCGATACGTTTTAGTGGTCATGGACTATTTTAGCAAATGGCCGGAAGTATATGCCATTCCCAATCAAGAAGCCAGAACGATTGTAGACGCTTTTATAAGCAACTGGGTGTGTCGCTATGGTGTTCCCTTAGAACTACACTCCGACCAAGGCCGAAATTTTGAATCCGTTATATTCAAAGAGATGTGCGAGGTATACGGAGTAAGAAAGACCAGAACGACATCGTTACATCCGCAATCTGATGGCATGGTCGAAAGATTCAATCGAACCCTGGAGGAATACCTGAGAAAAGTGGTCAGCGCACATCAGAGGGACTGGGATGAGCATATACCAAAATTTTTGTTGGCATATAGATCAGCTGTTCACGATTCAACCTCACGAACACCAGCGAAAGTAGTCTTTGGATCTGAGCTAAATTTGCCTGCAGATTTAGAGTTTGGTGTTAAGCCAACATCAGCAGAAGGAGACGGCGAAAACTCTAGTCAGGCACAAAGCGACCTTCAGGAGATTCACGAATTCATGCGGAGTCAGATAAAATTAACCAGTGATAAAATGAAAGCCAGATTGATCGAGCTGCCAACTCTGAGGGATTTAACGAGGGAGAACTGGTTCTACTTTTTAACCCACAACGGAAGAAAGGATTATCACCCAAACTACAAACTCATTGGGATGGACCTTATAAAGTAATAAAGCTGCTAAACGACGTAGTTTACAGAATACAGAAATTTCAGAGCCCAAGATCAAAAATGAAAGTTGTGCACTTGGAGTGGCTAGCCAACTATGGAAAAGGTACATCTGTGTCTGTTCAGGACGAACAGGTTTGAGAAGGGGGTAGTGTTACGAAAGAAGAATTTATTCATTATAAGCTCTGAACAACAATACTCTCGAACAACAACAACAACATTAATGGCTTATTTTCTTACAATGATGGAAGAAAGAAACGCCTCATACAAAAATTCGCATTTACGCATACACACACACACAGATTAAATAAACACTCTTCTGTTAAATACACAGTCACATACATAAATACAAGCATAAACAAATAAACAGCCACACACACAGGTATAAAGAAATAAATAGCCACAAACACAGGTATAAAGAAATAACCAATCACACAAACAGAAAACAAGAGCAATAACAATCGAACCTGCCAGATAAGTCTGGAATAGAACATTATGGCGTTTTTAATCACCTATATAAGCGAATCGTGCTGGCGAGAAGTATGGCAGTATTAATTTAAAAGTCAAAGAGTTAAGTTGTCGAATTGTAAGAGTGTTTAACAGTTTGCTGTATTTTTGAACAGTGGTATTAAATAAATAAAGTGACTTACAGTAAAAGTAATAACAGAGTGTATTTATTTTGCAATTAAAAGAACCCAACGTAAAGTAAAAACGTAACAATATATTCATTCCTTCATCCTAATATAAAAATTATTTTGGTTTTCCATACTTAACCAATGTTCCGTTATAAACAAAATATTGCCAAACATCATACACCATTTTATACACACAATTCCTAAAAGAGGTTGTTTTACATACAATGAAATTTTATAATCAAGCTTAAGTTCGTTTTTATTCTCCCTAAGAAATAATTAATTAAATTACAAATTAGGTGATAATATTAAAGAAAAATTGGGAAAATTTAATTTTTAGACACCAGCACGAGAGGAATGCACATTTTCTAGACAGTCACGTCCGTCATCAGCAGTCTTGTATCTGTGAGAACGAAGTCTACCACTACCTTAAGCTTCTCTCTTGTTGAATATTTTTACTTTTAATATTTACCACCTTATATGTATGTATGTTGTTGTTCCTTCAGCCAACCTTGGGTTAGCAATGACAGTTACTTTTAAGTAAGAACTACTGGATGGATTTTAACAAAAATTTGGTGAGAAGGTACCTTAGCACCCTGATCCAATATAGGATACCCTTTTTCCGAAAAAAAATTTTATTTCCTAGAGAAAGTGGAGAACAAGCAGTGAAAGTACGCAATTATTTAGTAGTAAAGTAAATACATAAACCATAACTAAAATGAACTAACCGGATATGCCTACTTTATTTTTTTATAAAGTAAATACATAAACTAATATGCAGCAAGCTTAAGGTAGCACTAAAAACGAATGGGTATTTGGTATGGATTGCTTTCAAAGCAAAATCGAACAAATATTGCAAATTCGCTGACGAAGTGGAGGGCACAGCTAGTATTATATATATTTATATATTTTGCAGTACAATAATGTCAAGATAGTTGAATAAATCTGAGATATGCCAACAACAACGCGTTAAAAATAAGAAGGCCAGACAGTAAAAAATTCTAAAATGGAAATTTAAAGACCCCATCTCGAATACAGAGCATCACAAAGCAACTTTCACGCTCAGAATTAATATGACGTGGAAACTTAAAGTGAGCAAAATGACAGATATATTGTTGAAATGACAAACTGATATTGTTGAAACACAAGATAAAGAAGATGGTGATGAAGATCGAGCTGCGAATAAATCGCCGAATTCACGTCCTGAATTATCACTAAAACTATAGTTATAACTATGGTTATAACCATCTTAATACACCAAATCGAGAAGTCAATTTAGTGGATAAAGTTAAATCTAATAACGCCGTCAGGTCTCAGATCCCATCTCCATAACATCCTGAAGTACTTACTATATTTTTGATATTGATTTATTTTTATTACGTTTAGCTAATACTGTAAAAAATTCGCTACAATTAACAAGTTCGTCTGAAAATGAGTACAAGTAATTTGGTGTTTGAAGCCGAATGGAGAAATATACCACCAGTCAAAAAATCCGAAGTTTGAACAATAACAATTCTTTTACCAACTGACCATTTTCTCTTCTTTATCCAACAAATCCATTTCTTCTCTTAGTTGCTCCATTATATTATGACATCAGTTTAAAAACATATTTCAGTATAAACGAGTGTTGTAATTTGTAATACATATGTGTCCGGCATATCTGATTTGTCGCTTGGGCCCTTTTGGAAATGTATCACTGAAATAGATGATGCGCAAACGAACGTCAAACGCGCATCACAAAAATGGCTCATGTTCTTTATTAATTTTATTTTGTTAAATTATATTTGTTTATACATTTTTAGAAATGAATTTGATGCAAAATTTTCCAATCTATTGATAAGAGTTCGATTATATGGAAGAGCTTAATTTAATTTATTGCTTTTATCTAAAGCCCAGTATACTGTTCAGTTTTACATGCGGAATGCTGACAAACTACATACATAAAAAATTTGTATTAAAAAGTCATGAACAAATGTGACATTCTACTGTGGAAAAACAATGAAAAATTACCTGCAATATTTTATCAAAGCCGTGAAATAAAGCAAATGTGTATTATTTCATGTGGAATTTTTCAAACAACAGCTTTTGCTAAGTCGCGTTCCACACTTGCAATTTTTGTTTGTGCAACACATGCATTTGTTGGGAGAGGATATAAAAATGGCAGTGGTACAATATTTCATGTACTTTAAAATCTGCTGCGTCTTTCTATTGTTGTTCTTTTTTCCTCTTTTCGACATGAGAATGACTGTATAAAAGTATACAGACGTCAGAAACATAATTTTTAAAGTATGGACGCGAATGGAACTGCAAAAGAGAATTTAAAAAATGTTTCAGAAACAAAATTTACACCACATTTTAAATGTCAAATTTTCCTTGTGTAATATTTAAAGTTGCTTAACATTTTTTACAAATTCGAACACTAAAGTGTATAGGAAATAATGTTACTATTCGAAGTGTTTTTAAAATATTCTTGAAAAAAGTATTACAATTTTGCTTTTTAGTAATAAATATGCTTATAAAAAGTTTTCGAAAATATTTTATATTTTACTTCATCTTCGAAAAACAGCTATCTCGATTTTAACTTATTCAGAAATTTATAAATCTTTGATTGAATGATCCAATTTCGGCATTAATATCCGCCATGAGGACGGTCTTGGAGGTGCATATATACGTCCCCAAAGGATGGAACGAAAAAATTACAAAACAGACTGAGAACCGCACCAACAGAGAATTTTACTCACTCGTCAAAAACCTCACAGACATACAATTCAATGACAACGAGACAAAACTAATAGAGAAAGGGCTAAAACATAATTTACCTTTTGACAAAATTCAAAAAACAATTGAAACCCAAAATGTAGACGCCGAAACAACTATTAATTACTTACCAACTGAACGCCAAGAACACATGAGACATAAAGTAGCCGACGTACTCGAAAAAACAATAAAACAACACAATAAAACAAAAACAAATCCTAATGAACAAATAACTACTAGATAAATAAAGGCAAAATTACGGAAGAATGACCTGATACTTACTAAAGCAGATAAAGGAAACACTTCTATAATAATGTACAAAAAGACTATATAGACAAAACACCCCAATTCATACAACAAACTAATTGTACAAAATTTAAAAATGATCCTACCTACACCTTCCAGAAGAAAATACGTACTCTGCTAAAACGTTTACTGACGGAAAAATATACAAATACATGAACATGAACCCAGGACCACCAACACTCAGACCACAATATACAAAGAAAACATACCAATGAGACCTATCGTAAACTACAGACCTGCTCCAGCATATAACTTAGCCAAACATCTCACCACCCTACTTAAAGAAAAACTCAACTTATAAAATGCATACATGATACGTAACACACCAGACCTCGTCAACAAACTTAAAGACACTAAGATAACCGAAAACACGCGACTCGTTTCATTTGACATTAAGGACCTTTACACATCAATACCTACACGCGAAACCTTAATAATCCTACGAACCTCACTCGCCAATTTATACGACATCCAATACGCCAATGCAATTATGGACATCGCAAAGACGGTAATAAAACAAAACTATTTTAGATTTAATAACTCCTTCTACAAATTACTAGACGGACTTGGTATGGGAAATTTTCAAGCAACACTTCGAATCAACACACGTGAAAACACTAATGGAAAAACATCAAATAACTAGCTATCATAGATACGTTGACGACATCATATGCATTCTTGAACAGGACAATGCCGAAGAAATCCTGACAGACTTAAACACTTTTAATAAAAACATTACCTTCACAATGGAAAAGGAAAAAGACAAATCTTTACATTATCTTGACATTACAATAACACGAGGAACTGACTGTTTAGCCTTTGACATTTATAGAAAACCAACACTACTATCCACGTCACATCAAACCACCCTATGCAAAATAAACTCGCAGCATTTAGAGATATAATACACAGACTTAAGATAATCCCACTCAGTCCGGATAAGTACAACAAAGAACTTAGCATAATTTACGCTATAGCTAAAAATGACGGTTACAAAAGCAGTACTATCGACAAACTACTACAATACAACACTAGGAACGGAGGGGGAAAAGACGAAGAGTCAACTAATACAACACCACAACGACACGTTTTTACCTATACAGGACCAGAAATATATAGGTTAACTAACCTCTTTCAGAAGGAGGGCCTACTTATAGCACTGAAAACCAGCAACACTCTACGACATAATCTCAAGACATCAACAGAAACAACCGACAAATTTAACAACAGCGGAGTATACAGACTTACTTGCACCTGCAACCATACATATATAGGACAAACGGGACGAACACTAAAAACAAGATATACAGAACACATGTTTACAATATAACTAATGTTTACAATATAAAGTAAGTATTAAGTATTATTGTCCTGTCGATTTTATTGATACATAAAATAGCAAAACTGAATTCGTTGTGATAATATTGAATTACAAAATTTTATTAAAAATATCTCCGCACTGCAGACAACCTAATTCTGCTATCCGTAATAGTATGAGTGTGGAATTGCTTAAAACCAGAAATGTGTTGTACTATGTACATAAAAAAACAGTAAAATTTTAGTTCCTGGTTTTGGTCGTAAAGGTCATACCGTCGGTGATAGTTCTCCTGCGTTCGTTGTTAGCCTTGTATAGGAAAAAGAAGGAAAGTTCAAGATTTTCAGAAGTTATCGTTTTATTTCAAAATTTTATTTATGTACATAATGTATGTTTGCGCCGAGTTATATTTTGTCGCTACAATTCTTCATTAGTTGGTGAGAGGGGAGAGAGGAATTAAAAAGGGTACACATATGCATGAACTCTTGAAATTCATTTTGTCTTCATTCGTAGTTTTAATTTTTAAGTTTAATATAAACATACATTTTGTATTTTTGTAGCCTAAAAATAACCCTTAACTATAACGTACTTTAATGGCAAGTTTTAGTAACGAGCCTAACTTTAGCAATTGGCAAGTTTTAAAAATGGACCTAAATAAAGCAATTTTTTTCTGCGTCCTATTATTAACCTGCTGTGTTTTCTTTTGTTATTGTAATATGAAATAAATAATAACAACATTGTAATTAAAATCTATTTTATGAAGGTTAGATTGCACAGGTCGCTGATTTAAGCGTTATAAACCGAGTGGGGTCTTGAAGGTTAATTTGTGAATATACATTCAAGGAATAATTAACTTAAATAAAGAAAATAATGAAATTAGTTAAAAAACATTTAATTAGCACTAGCTGCCATGGCAGAGATTTAAATTAAACCCTTCAGGAAAACTAACATATTTTGTGTGTACCTAAGTAGCAGGTGTTCTTTTATTCGAGTATAATTAAGTTTTAAAGTAAAAAGGTTAAATATTTACAACGCAACAACTTAGCATTTAAATGAAACTTCTCGTCTACAAATATATGGTATGTTTTGGATGCTTTCAGTAAGGGCAGAAAAAAAATTAATAAAAGCAAATATAAAGTACAAATCGGATTAAGGCTACAAAACTATGCAACTAAAAGTTAAAAACAAATAAAATTAAAAGAATTTAACTGGTGCTGTGGTTTTAACACTTTTTTATATATATATTTTTTGTACTTTTTGCATTTAAATCTGTTTGGTAGCAACATATCTTAGGGTGATTTCTTGGGTAAAAACAGAAATAATACATTGTTGTTAAAACCATTGCGACATAAAGAAAGTTTTGTTTTGCAATCTCATGCCACATGTTATAAACCTGTAAAACAATTCAATTATTGCATAAAGCATTTCCTGTTCGTGTACACCATTAGTACCGTGCACAGTGAACCATTTCATGAGAAGGCGGTCAAAAATACAAAACTTCTAATTGGATTGGAATTGACACGGTGTTGTTTTGATAGCAATCAAGCTAATAAAATTTCGAAAAATGTCGAAAAAAGTATCTGTAGACACATCGGGTAAAAAGTCTTTTAAAAGCATTTTTTATTAAGCACACAAATATTTTTTGATATAATTTTTATATTTATTACTCTAGTATTGAGTCACATGTTGTTTTTATGGGCAGGGTCCGTCAAAATTGATAGGACCAATACTCAAGAAGACGATTAGATAAAAAGCTTTTGTCTTTAGACAGGTGTTTTTAAATTTTGTGTTTTGCATTTTTATTTTTTTTTTTGTTCGGATACGCGGCTAGCGGGAAGAGTTGGAACCCCCTGAAAAAAGAAAGAAAAATAACGAGCTAGACGGAAACCTCGTTACGTCAACCGGTCTGTAACATAAATATCTTTAGACAAAAGATTTTTATCAAGAAGATTGAGAAGGCCGAAATACTTCAAAATGCAGCATTTAAAATTGTTTTTGTAAAACAAACAAAATGTTGTCTTGCACTCGGGAGGAGAGGGTTCGGACTACAAAATGGTGCAAGATTTTTTTGACGTGGTTTGATGGCAAGGAGTTATGCTTTATAAAGTATTAGATTTTAAGGCAATATGAACCTTAAAAAAAGGTTAAAAATGTGTGAAAGATTCTTTATTTTCCTTATTACTAATAGTCTATAAGTTAAATAAATATACAAAGTTTATTTTTCATAATTATCTTTTAAAACAAATAGGTTATCGTCATTTAAAAATTAAAATTTTTTAATAATTTTTAATTTTAAATGCCTAGAAAGACAATTTTAGATCACCCTGTGATCTGCCTCGATATTTCCTCTACATTATTAATTCTTTGGCTCCCGAGGTGCACTGGTATTTTCTTTCAAATGAGTAATATAACTTATATCCGTCTATATCGAGTAATTTGTTTTCTTTATTAAACTTATTTAATGTCAAAAGTCTATGCCATCATCATGAAAAATTTCAACAAAAGAGTGCTTGCAAATAAAAATGATTGCGGTATGGCCGCAAGAACCATATTATGTTCTTTGTAATATTATATGGTTGCAATGAATAAATTTTAGTTATTTTTAACATTATTTTGATCACGGTAAACTACTTGGTTGAAATCACATCATTAAATGTCCGGCATTGGCTGAACCTAATTAAGAGTAATATAGTTTTAAGATGCGAACACAACATTATTATTTTTAACCAAAATATTATAGTATTTTTATATTATATACTTATTTAATTCACGTGCCCCTTGCATCGCTTAAGGTTAATTAAAATACACTTTAAGTTATTACAGTTAAAATTTTTTTTGTAGTTTTTGTTAATGCGTTTATAGTTATACACGTTCAGTGTATACCTATTATTTTCCAAAAGTAAGGCCAGTAAATACTCTGTGTAAATTTAAAGCGTCTGTTGCTTACGATTAAAAAAGGATATATACTTAAATATGACGTCACAATCGGAACATTCTTAACTTTTGCATTTATTGTTATAGCAACCGTATCATACAACTATGAAAATTTCAAAAGCCTACCTATTACGGTTCCAAAGATAGAAGGCGCTGACAGACGGACAGACATTGTAGCGAAAACAATAAGGTTACGTTTTTACCCTTTGGGTATGGAACTCTAAAAATTACTTGTTGTAACGGTTTGGAAATCACAAATACATAAAGTTCTTTGCTGTTTTAGATGGTATAAACAAATATTCTCTAATTATTGTGTGAATACAAATATCTATAATCTTGAATCTCAACGTATGTGTCAACATAAAAAATAAATGAAATAAAACTGAGTATGTTTTTACAATCAAAATATTATAAAAAAATAAGCAAAATTGATTAAAAAATTATGGATTCAAAAACGCAAAAATGCATGATGATTTTACCTGAAAATTTGGGCCAAATTTGAATAATATTTTCCACGTAGTGCACAAAATTGCGTACTATACAAATTGCTTACTAACCTAGAGCTTAGGCTTAAAGCTTATAATATTTCAACTTAAATCCTTAAAGCAATATTGTTTTATGGACTTTAATAATGAGGAACTCAACCAACTCCAAAGGCGTTATAATAAGAGCATATATGATTACAGACCCTCCTATTTAAGTAAAAATGTATATTATCGATTAGCAACGAATTTCCATTAGTTTAAACGGAATCAATTACATTTTTTTACCACTTGACACTTCTATCACTTGCAGTTTTTAATTAAGTGTAGGTTAAAAAAAAAACATTATTTTATTACTAATTGCTAATTCAGTTATTCTGATATGTCATATATATATAATAAGATTTACATTTTAAAAAATATGTCTATTGTTTTTTTTTGTATCTAAGAGTATAAACTTTTAGCGGTTTGTTATAATTAGTTTTATTTTATTTTGTTTATTTTTTTAATAATGCTAATGTTTACGTGCTGTTACCCAATAAACTTCTATAATAAAAAACTAATTATATTATAAAAATCTCTATTTAGTAATCGTACAATAACATTTTTTACTTCTTATGTCAAATTTGGTTCGTGAGATTGAATTTATTAAATTCTTTTGTACCTGTTAAAAAATATAAAAACATCTGCAATAATTCTATGTTGGTGTTACAAATATGATAAAACATAATTTATAAAGACACCTCGCAGCATATTTTATATTAAATCAACTTAATAGTAAAAAACGTGCAAAAGTGGTAAAAAATAAAACAATTCAACAAAATGCCTGAACACAGAATTTTTTCAAATAATTTATCGTGTAATATTGTAGACAACGGCAAGATACTAGAAAATACATAAGCATTGATAACAACCCAATGGTAAAAAGAAAGAGTACGAATGCCTCTTTACTCCGTCTTTAGGAGGCAAAAGGCCCTCTAATCGCATCCCATACTCATATCTTTTATACGATACACGACCACACGACCTTCTGTCGGCTATCACCCATTTTAAATTTTTTATTTTTATTTTCAATTCAAAAATATGTATTTATAAAACAAATAAATCTTCAAAACAAGGAGGTATATTTGTCAAATAGTCAGTAGTCAAAATAGATTTAGGAGACCTTAAAACGTAAAAATCCTTTGAAATTCCGACATCGATTTACATACAATATACATTTTTTTACGAGTATTTTGAACCGCAAAGGGCACCAGTAAAAAATAAAAAAAAAAAAATAGTATTACTATAGCTTCCAATAACAAAAAGTAATAAAAAACTAAACTTAAATATTAAAGGGTCTCCACAGGCGGTCATTTAATCTATATGGCCCTATCTTTTGAACCGTTATAGACATGTCCGTTATAATAAAAAGTATAAATATTTAAAATTTTAAATTATAGGGTGTGCCAATAGCTGATGTATTATGATGGGTTTGACCAAACTTTTGAACCGTTATAAACAAAGAATTAAGTCCACTATAACAAAAAGTATAAAATTTAAAAATCCACTACTATGTCCGGTATAATAAAAATAATAAATATTTAAAATTAAAGATGAAAGAGTGTCCCAATGTTTGATGTCATTTGATGTATGTATGTGGCCGCTATAAAAAGACAGTAAAAATTTGCAAAGAAAGTGTGGCAAAGTCCTCTATAACAAGTATTATAATGTAACAATATGTGATGTTATTTGACCTATGTGGCCCTATCTTTGAAACCGTTATAAAGAAACGCTTTAAATTTTACAGTGTCAGCAATAATAAGTGTAAACAAAATTAAGTATCTCCTCATAGTTGTCTCAATGGCCTTAGCTTTTGAACTGTTATAGACAGACATTTCATATTTACACAGAACTTATATTAATATGTCCGCTATAGCCACAAGTGCAATGTTGAAAATTATAGGTGTCCCAATAGTTAATGTTTATATTTTTTTTAATGACTATATTTTGAACCCTTATAGAAAAACGCAAATCGATTATCACTACGTCTAGAATAACACTGTCGAACAAATTCAAGTTAGCAAAAGTTAAGTCGATTCTGTGAGTGAGGGGTGAAAATAGAGGCTAAATTAGAAGACCCGTATCGCGGGTCGAATTTCTTTTTTAATCGGTTTTCGAACAGTATAATAACAAGTTCAAAAAAATAAGCGGATGGCATTATCTTTTGAACCAAAATGGTTTATATTTGAAGGCAGGTGGTTGATATTTACGCAGAACGTGTATTATTATATTTGCTATAAGAAGTATAAAATTGGAAATGAAAGGGTATCAGTAAAGTTAATAAAATTTTATATATGCCATATCTTTTGAACCATTATAGATAGACAATGGAATCGTTGTAGACGGACATAGAAATTTACACAAAATGTGTATTACTACGGTTGCTATCACAGTTATGAGTATTTAAATTCAGAATTTATTTTAAAGATATGGTTATGTTATTTCCTATGACCTTACCCTTGCATCATTATAGACAGACACTTGAAATTATGCAGAATGTGAATAACTCTCTCCGATATAATAAGTATAAACAATATACATACATATAAACAGTGCCTATATGGTGTTTTTTCGAACCGGAATATAAAGATATTTGTTATTTACGCTTTATTTATATTGCTTTGTCATCTAAAAAAAATATAAAATTTAATTTAAAGGGTGTTCATATAATTGATAAAATTTTTCTGTACTGAACCCTTATAGGTAGACACTTAAAACTCTAACTAAAATTAAAATTCTAAGAGGGTTAAATACTATGTACATAATAACAAGTAAAAAGATTTAGAGGTTGTCCTCGTTGGTGATGTAATTAGATGTATATGGCCTTGTCTTTTGAACAGCTTTAGACAAACACAGAGTGTTTATTGAATAGTCCTCAATAAATAATAAAATTTAAAGGGTGTCCAGATCAGTGACTTTAATTGGCGTATATGACCTTATCTTAAAAGCCGTTATAAATATATAGACACCTTGAAGTTACACAGTATAAAATTAAATTAAACGGTTTTCCCATAGGTAATATTATTTGATGCATTTACATATGTGTTACTTTAAACCGTTATAGATATACAGTTGAAATTTATACAAAGTTTGTATTATTAGGGTATAAACCATTACAGGCAGACAGTTGAAATTTGCACATAGCTCTTATTACAATATCCGCAATAACAAAAAAGTTAAAATTAAAGTTGTCCCTATGGCTGACTTAATTTACTTATAATGCCTAATCTTTTGATTTCTAGATAGGCACTCGAAAATTACATAGTATGTATGCTATGACTTTAGTACTATGATATAACATATAATGGTGTCCCCATACCTTTTGAACAGTAATAGGGAGTCGCCTAAAATTCACATAGCCTTTTCTTCTTATAATAAATGTAAACATAATATTGTCGCATTTTGTTTATCTTTTAGTTCTTACAGATTATTCGTTTTATATCTGTTTTAAGCCGTTTTTTTGAAAGAAAAAAATAAGAAATCTAAAAATAAAATATTGTGTATTTGCCATGCAAAATAAGAGATATAAAGATAGAAGATTAAAATTCCTTAAAAAAGCCCTCCTTTGGAAGATATGGGAAAACAAGGATCGTAGCCTGAAGAGGTCTATGCATGCCTTATAGGTGGCCTGAAGTGATAAGGCCTTTTAAATTTTACCACTGGGTTATGCCATGTTCGTTAGTAACATTTGCAAAAACTACTTTCATAGATAGAGCAGCTGTCAAGCATAATGATGTAAAAATGTAGCAAAAAAAGAAATATATAAATTTTTGATAAAGCATAATTTTTTAGGAAATTTTCAGTAAAAAATAAGATAACATTTACGCATAGAATTGCATTTATAAAAGTTAATTTTAATTTATTTTCTTTAGCTCAAATAAAAAATGCTTTCTCGATAAACATTTCCTTTGCTGTAAAAATTATTAAAGAATTTGTTTGTTTGATAAACTTATTGTTTTTATAAAACAAATAATATCAGTTTTATGCATTTCTAATTTAATAAGAGTTAGCGATGAGATCTAAAATTTGGATATACTTAATCAGAGAGACTACCAAAATTATAGAAAAAACATTTCTATTGCTTGAGTACTGTTATTTTTTTAATATTATTTTATTAATTTTTCCATTTAAACAATATAAGCCTTTTTACAAATGAATTTTGAAGTAAGGCCTTAGTTCGCTTTAATCTCTCTAAGTTGAAGGAATATTTTTAACAAGTTAGATGATTAATTTTAAAGAAAAATATAGTCGGCATGGTACCTCACATACATAGCGACAAAGTAACCGTCTTAGTAGCGTACACAGTGTAGCCAAACACAGATTAAATTCTTAGAGGGTAGGTTGGTGTGATCATGGTCTAGCGGAACACAGAATGGAGTAGAATATTGGATACCCCTCATACAAAGTGAAAATTTATTGTATTGGGACAGTGGAATTATGCGATTAATTCACTTTTAAAAACGTGAAATTGGACTATTGCGAGTCGCATTCATACAGGAAGAGTTGGAACCACCGTACAATATTTATCTTTACATTAAAGGTAGCATAAATAAGGATTTAATATAGTCAACGACACTTATATTTGTACCCAGATAAAGTTAAAAAAAACACACACGCACACACAACAATATGTAATTCGCGCACATCATCACTTTGTTCTTCCTTCTTATTTTATCCCAGAGGTAAATCAAAATTAAACAAGAGCATTATTAAAGCGTGTTGTTGTCGTTTTAAACTTTAATTAAATTATTATTTTCAAGTATCTCATATTACGGTTCAAGAGCTAAAGACCTGAAACAGACATTTCTTTGTTTTTAGGCCTTAAATAAAATTTGTTGATTTCAAGTAGAAATATTACCAGATTATTTCACTTTTATAATGATTTCTTTCAGCCCATCTACAATAATCTACAACTCGTCATCGTTTAAAATGCCAATCGAAGCAGATTATGTGTGAAATAAAACATCGTGCAAATGCCTTTTTTGGCTTTCTTGAAAGGAACGCATCAATGGTTTAAAAACTCTGGCGCAAAAACTATGCTGCTTGTGAATCTGCAACTTAAGAAAAACTTAAAATATAAAATCTAATGGGGCCAAATAGTACAATCTCGGTGCCCAGTTCAAATTACCTCCACGTCAGGGGACCATGTTTTTAAAATAAACAAATCTGCACACAATAAAAGTAAATAAGAGATCGCTATAAGATTTCTTCCTCAAAATAGTCTATGGAAAAGATCTTTCTATAATAAAAATTTTAAATAAAGACCTACAGTTGCCTGACCGTTGTTAAAAAAAATGAAAGCATACACATTAGGGTGTACGTTATTTTTATCAAAGTCTTAATTTCAAAACGCCCACCCCCCATTTTTTTCCTTTTGTTAAAAGATGAAAAATGAGCTCTCACTCATTAGGATCGGAGGTCGGGAACCCGTGCCATATCAGGTCTAAAGTTGAGAAAACTGCGCACTTCCAGGTGGGAGCCGCGAACCCTTACGAACCGCCATGAATTTTCCCAAATCTGTGAGAAGACTTTAGCTGGTCCTGGTCCCTGGTTTTTGTTTAAAATCTGTGCGGAAGTGCTGTGCGGGTTTGCATACCTCTTTTGAACGTTTTTCGTTTTTATCCACAGCTCTCCGCCAATTACAGCAACAAAACCCCAAAAATCTTCAGAATGCTCCACGGGACGATGACTATAGGTCGACCCCCCTCCCCCTCTCAAATTTGAATATAACCCATGCAACGTCGGCTTTGAATGGGGGGTAAACAAAAATAGAGTTAAATAATTTATTTGATATAGCGCATGCAAATGCTGAGGAATTAATAACGATAGAAGAGGGTAAAGCATTTTTGCGTCTTCAAAGAAAACCCGGTCGGAGGGGTGTCTTGGAGGTATTGACTTAAAGACTACACAGCGGGAGGAAAGGTCGATTGCAAGATCCATTAAATTTGATGAAAGGAGGGCCAAAGAACTATCACACCGCGAGGGTAATATTGTCTATAACTTTCAGGATCCCCCGGGGGTTCCAATTGTTACTGCAGGAATGGCAAATGCTTTGACGTGGTTCACTCGGGGAAAATAGGGGCACCAGACGCTACGGTTCCTAGAGCCTAAATCTGGAAGAAAAGGTCTGTGTGTTAAGACATATGGGTTCTCTTCGTGGCCCGACCAGTGCCCAAAGGACTGGTACAACGTGAATCGGTGGCCCCATAGAGAGCCTATCCTCTCTGTGACCGGTTATTGGTGAGGTCCCCTTCGTGGGTACACGTGGTGGTTGTGGTTTAAGATCGATTTATGTAGGTATGGTACACGGTCGATCAAGTGAGCTGTTGCACTCTCAACAGACGGAGTTTGGATAGTCTCCAAGCCCCTAAGCAAGAGGCTATAATATGGATCTAGGCTTGCCTTGGATAAGGCTTGCCATATTATATAAATTGCTACTCATTGTGACTGTATCACACACAAATTGAAATTGGTGGCAATCGTAAAGTGTTGTTATACTACACAATGGGGGCGCTAGTCTACGCTTACATTTAACTTGGTGGTAAGACCACCGTAAGATTAGGCCAACTAGGCAGGTACTCACGTTAATCTTGTTCCACAATAACTTTCAGGAAGAAAGTAGCTCTGAAGAGTCGGATACACCCGACATACCGTCATCTACTGTGACCCCACCACCTGTTCCCAACCAAACAGAAACAATCGAAGATAAACCGGCAGTAAATGACAGGGCAGAGAGGGGTGTGAAATTAATACAAGATTTTAACGGTGTGTTAACATCTAACGAAGAACAACAAGAATTCCTTCTTCACCACAGGAAGCAATTTCTGGATTGCACAAAAATATCATTAAAGCGAAAATTTGTTTAAGTTGTAATTACTTTTTTACAGGGACCGTAAATAACAGTTAAAAAAAATTAAATCCAAACACTATTTATGATAGAGCTAACGGAGATCTATGCTGTCATATATCAATAGATTTGTATTGATGAGCTCTTTCAGAATTTATGGTGATCTTAAAAAATAGCTCTCAATTCCATAGTTAAGAGTTATTTTTCAACGGAAAAATAAAAGTTCAAATGAAACTTTTAAAAATAGAGTTTTATTTTGCCTTCATAAAATAAAACTTTTTTGAGGTGTTTTGTTTTTTTCCGTCAGAATATAATCATTTTGTTTATTTTTTAAATTTTTTTTTGTGGATAGATTTGAACTGAGGCCGCTCAATAGCAATTTAGGAGCATATAATGCTCTTTCCACGCTTACCTGGTTTGCAGGAACAAATTATTGACTTTTTTTGACAATTTATGGATATGGATAATGCATTTTTCCTCCCAGAGAAAAAATTATCAATTTCCAAGAAAACTTTTTTGTAACCTCAATCATTTTCTTCGTTTTCTTGTTCTGCTCTAAAAGCGATGTATGAGATGTACCGCAAAATTCGTAGCGGCAAAAAAATCTTTTTTTAAAACTTTCATTTGAGTTTTTATTTTTACGATAAAAAAATTAAAATTTTTAGAAGAATTTTTTTATTTACTTCTTAAATTAACTGTTATAAAATTATTTTTTTAAAACGATAACTGTTATTTACGGTCCTGCTTTATTATTAATCATATACATATGTATGTATGTATGTATACGTGAAGGAAAAAAAATTATTTTAAATAATAAAATGAATATCTATTAGCACATTTATGTACTTAATTCTGTTACCCTTTCCATTCAAGGCCGTCGTTGCATGGGTTATATTCAAATTTGAGGGGGAGGTAGGGTCGACCTATAGTCATCGTCCCGTGGAGAACCCTAAAGATTTTGGGGTTTTGTCGCTGAAATTGGCGGAGAGCTGTGGATTAAAACGAAAAACGTTCAAAAGAGGTATGCAAACCCGCACAGCAATTCCCCACAGGTTTTTAACAAAAACCAGGGACCAGGACCAGTGAAATTCTTCGCACAAATTTGGGAAAATTCATGGCGGTTCCTAAGGGTCGCCAGCAGCATACCAGCTATTTTACCAATCTAGCCGGACATTACTTTTTTTAGGTTATATTGGCTCTAAAAATGTACTGAGTGCCCCTAGGTTAATGAAACTTTGCTGAAAAATCTACTATGGTCATAGGCTGTCAATGCTATAAAATAGAAATCGGATCAAGGAGAAAAAAGTTCCCCTTGGAAGAACTAATCCTACCTTTGAAAAATGCAAGTTTTTTTTTGGATTTTCCCGTCTTTTTGTTTAGCAATTACAACTTTTAAGGTCAAAGCATGTTCAAAAACTTAATGTTAGACTCAAGAGATTCTTAAATGCCACTTTTAGCCGTACCCCTTTTGTGGGCGGTGAAATAAAAAATTATTTGAAAAATAATGCAATAATTAAAAGAAATAGATAACATACTTCTTAAAACTATAAAAATTTATTTTTATGGCCAAGGGGAGGAATTCTTCCAATCCCACCCCCAAAACGTCCCTGTGAAAAAAAAAATTTTTTATTTTTTTTTTTTGCCAATTTCCTAAGCTTTCCAATGCCTAACCAATCTCCGCCTCCCAAGAATATTATTAAAAAAATATTTTTGTAATTTGTTACTTTATAGTATTTTATTTATCTGAAAATAATAAATTTATTCATAGTAATAACTTATTTATGATTGTAACGATAAATTTTATTTAAATTATAACAATTAATTTATTTAAAACAACTTTTCCTTTGCACTAAGGTGATGATGAGTGCCATGGTTCTTCTTCGTCGGATTCTTCAAAGACCTCTTCCGAATCTGAATCCTCTTCAGCGTTAAGTACACTTATTTCTGCAGGTAATTCAGGATTGGAAAAAAATCTTCTGCTAGTGTTACCATCGTTGGTGTTTCCAAATCCAGCTTTCGGTACATCCACTACTAGCGCTAATTCACTTCTAAATTTTTCTTGGATATTTTTTTTCTTCGCGTTAACAATGGCTTTGTCAGATTTTATTTGCCATTTTTTCACTGACAGTTTATATGACAGGGGTAATATGCTCTGGCGTGTAAAGTATATAGTCCGAAAGAAAGGGAATCTACGTCTATATCTCTTTTCATATTTAAATTGTTTTTTGTACAGGTAATAACAGTGTTAGATGTAATGATTTAAATAAAAAACATCTACCTTCAATTATTAAAAACCAAAACATTTTATGAATATACAAGGGTTTCTTGCTCGTATTTACCTATCCAAGATAGGAAAAAACATAAAAAGGTAAAATTTTCAAAAAATCGCAAAAAATGGCGCGAATATGCTCAACGTTTTTTTACAGCATAAAAGAAGAGATCGTGAATTTTGTAGTAATATATAGCATTTTTAGGATCGCGATGGAGATCACTCTTAAAAAGCTCTGGGTTGAGGAACACGTGCGCGCGTCATTGTCGTTATCGCTTAAAGTCAATCAGGCCGTCCTTGTTGCTGGGTCTTCGAGTGGTTTGCGTCACCCTCTCGCACTGGCTGATGTGCTTCCTCGAATAGCTGTACTGAGGTACAGTTATTGGTGGTTCCATGAATCAGTCACGTGCAAACAAGCTGAATCTGGGATTTCTTACTTCCTATGCGTAGGTATAGGTCGTGTTGCAGATTCTAGAGGAAGTGAAGTAACAACCGAAAAGTGGCAATATAGACCTTGTGTCTCAATTCACTTGTTATTTAACAATCCACTACGGATTAGACACATCACTGTGTGTGTCAAAGGAAGAAGAATGTATGGCACGCTGGCCTAATATACAAGTTAATACTGAACTTGTCCGTAAACTTATATAATAGCTGTTGAATAGTTATTTAACCGATCGATTTCAGACGAAAAATATCTCGACATACATCTTGACCGGCGCCTTACTTGGAAACGCCGCATAGAATTAAAGTTAACACAAATGAAGTTAAAAGCAGTGCAACTAAACTTGCTTATTGACAGAAATTCTACTTTTATTGTACAATTGTCATACCTTTCGGTGAAGGTCGTCTTCACTGGCTCTTGTTTTTGTACGCTTGGCGAGCGCTTTCGATGTGAAATCATCATTTTCAAGCCGCGTTTAAAATGGTACTGGAGAGTTAGTGTTACCCGCTTTAGTATAAATGGTAATGGGTTTATGTAATTTGTTCATTATGGTGGTGTTTATTTAAATGGTCTTGTACAGGTAGATTGCTTGCTACCTGATATATTTATATGCGGTCAGTTGATAATTGAGTATTTTCGTCTTTTATTGTTAGCTAGGTAAGCGTGTCCGTCTGCTTTTCGTTTGTTAGAATATTTTAGAAGTTTTAGTGGTGTGAAAATTGCATCTGAGGTTGTGTTTACCTGTTCGTTAATAATATCTCCGTTAAAAGTTCGCGTTTTGTACATTTCCATGTTTTCAAGAATGTCTAGTCTTCGTCCATTTTTGCTAGGATGCAGCAATGTCATACGTTCATCTATTTTCCTTGGTGTGTGCTCGTGAGTTTCAAGGTGTAGTGCAAAGTTGGAGTCCTCTCTTTTTCGTTTGTACGAGCGCATGTGTTCTGTATATCTGGTTTTTAGTGTTCGTCCCGTTGGTCCTATATATGTATGGTTGCACGTGCAAGTAAGTCTGTATACTCCGCTGTTATTAACTTTGTCGGTTATTTCTGTTGATGTCTTGAGATTATGTCGTAGAGTGTTGCTGGTTTTCAATGCTATAAGTAGGCCCTTCTTCTGAACATATATATTTCTGGTCCCGTGTAGGTAAAAACGTGTCGTCGTGGTGTTTTATTAGTTGACTCTTCGTCTTTTCTCCCTCCGTTCCTAGTGTTGTATTGTCTTAGTAGTTTGTCGATAGTACTGCTTTTGTAACCGTTATTTTTAGCTATAGCGTAAATTGTGATAAGTTCTTTGTTGTACTTATCCGGACTGAGTGGGATTATCTTAAGTCTGTGTATCCGGACTGAGTGGGATTATCTTAAGCCCGTGTGTCATTTGTGTAAATGCTGCGAGTTTATGTTGCATAGGGTGGTTTGACGTGGACAGTAGTGCCTGTTGTGGTTGGATTTCTATAAATGTCAAAGGCTAAAGAGTCAGTTCCTCGTGTTATTATAAGGTCAAGATAATGTAAAGAATTGTCTTTTTCCTTTTCCATTGTAAAGGTAATGTTTTTATGAAAAGTGTTTAAGTCTGTCAGGATTTCTTCGGCATTGTCCTGTTCAAAAATGCATATGATGTCGTCAACGTATCTATGATAGCTAGTTATTTGATGTTTTTCCATTAGTGTTTTCACGTGTGTTGATTCAAAGTGTTGCATGAAAATTTCCATGAGGATTGCAGATGTTGAGTTTCCCATACCAAGTCCGTCTGGTAATGTGTACAAGGAGTTATTAAATCTAAAATAGTTTTGTTTTATTATCGTCTTTGCGATGTTCATAATTTCATTGGCGTATTGGATGTCGTATAAATTGGCGAGTGTGTCTCGTCGGATTATTAAGGTTTTTTATTGTACAAGTTAATTCTAAAATCAATTTGGTGTTATGACATTCAATTATGGGGTACTGCCTCAGCTAACAATATAGACAAAATATAAAGGCGCCAAAATAAGATTCTACGGATGATCAGACTTGGTCCCTGGTATATAAAAAATTCGAACATCCACAAAGATCTCAACGTGCCATCAGTTAAAGCAGAAATAGCGTAATATGCAGTAACTTATTTGAAGAAGCTTGAAATACATCCAAATCCACTGGCCCGAAACTTACTAAATAAACGTTGCTTCTCTCGTCCGAACATCAGAAGGATGAGCCGCAAATGATAGCAGCAACCGTGAAATACAATTTTTTGTCTAGCACTGGCTGGACGTAACAAGTATATTTAGTTTTATTTTTAGACTTAAGATATGAGTAATTATTGTAAGTTAAAATTTATTGAAGATACAATAAATAAATAGGAAAAAAATACTTGCTCTTCGTCGAATTCTTTTTAAAAGGAAGATTTGTCTGCATAACAGTGTCATCTTTAATTCCTCCAGTACTCCAGTATAACCAAGCAACGCCAGTTCTTAAGAAATCGCGAGCATGTACAAGATTACATATGTATGTATGTATATCTTGTGTCTACTAAAAAATTGAACGAAAACAAGAAAGTTAGAAAAGTAAGAAAAAGCAGGAAATTTATAAAAATGATTGGTGATTTATTTTAGCTTAAATTTTTCGCAAAAGCAGTATTTTTTAAATTGCAAATCCTTGTATAAGGATCCAGGATATATATACTTTGCACATATTGATGTTAAAGAATAAAAAATATATAAAAACAAAGAGTAAAATTGCTATATTCGGCCGTGCTGAATCTTCTATACCCTTCCCCACAGTGATTTTATTTATACAGACATGTACAGCATTATCCATATTGTTGACTCTTTACATAAATTCAAATAAGTCGTATGATAAAAAACTCGTTATTCATGCTTTAAAGAAATAGAAGACAGCGGCGATGCAGCTAAATGAAAACAAATTCCGTTGGCTAAAATTGTCGCCGTTTTGTCAGCTACTTAATGATATTGAAGACGTCAGTTATATCGTAAACTCTGACATTGTTGTAGAAATACTTATTTTGCTTTTATAAAATTTAATAACTTTTTAAAAAAATTATACATAAATATTTCCTCCAAAACTTTTTGTTTGTATATGAATTTGTAAATTGCAATTTTGTGACATTTTCTTTTGTTGAATCAAATAGAAATGAACCTAAGCTAACGATAGCCGCAACGGTGGTCGTGTAGCCATGTAGCTATATTGGCTTCAAAATAATCGATTACCTTTAAACGTGTGTTATGTTATGTTACAATCATAATTTTTATTTTCACAGAAATATTGAATTTTTTTTTAATTTTTCGAAAACTGTTTGTAAAAATATTTTTTTTTTAATTTTTCGTAAAATTGTATTCGAAAATTTTTGGAAATTTTTTTCGAAAAATTTTCTGTAGAAATATCGTTACAGAAATGGGTTGTTAAGTTTTTTGTAAATATTTCAAAAAAAAAGTTTTATTCTTTAAATTTAATTTTTTTTAATTTTATTGAAATTTTTTATTTTTTAAATTTAGGACCTTCTTGCAATATATATTATGTTAGAATGGTCAAACTAAAGAAAAAAAAAATCCTTAACAAAATTTTCTCATATTGCCCCTATGTGTGTTTTAACTGCTCCTACTTACCCTGGGTACCAAGTGGGTCCATTGGCTACCTTATGTGTATTGCTTTCTATAAAGGTCTTTAATACAAATCAAAGCAGAATAACCCTACCAATATAAAAACAAACAAAAGTCGCATGAGGTTATTGACCCCCGAGATCCTATCGCGGTATAATAATTATTTGACAAAAAAGCAAAAGAGAATCATTAAAGCTGAAAAAAATTAAAAAAAGTGAATAAATATAGGTGGCTTGGTTTTTGGCCCGCAGCCTCCAAAGGAATAATCTGATGTTGCTCAATTGCAATCCGAAAATTTTCGAAACTATGCCGAACAGATTGGTGTGCTTAAAAGTTTTTGTATCTCTTCTGGTGCCTTGGCAAATGTCATTGCTACCCGAACACGGACAGACGGGTAGAAGGATAGACGAACATCGCTTATGTATAAGGATCCAGGATATATATATACTTTATGGGGTCGGAAATCAATATTGCAGAAATTACACACGGAATGACAAACTTATATATATCCTTTCCACCTATGGCGAAGCGTTTAAAAACTATTTCCGCTTCTTTAGAATTTCTACGATTTTTAATAAAGCGTATGGCGTTAAAGCGTATATTCCATTAATACTTCCTCTAAATAGTCAAATTAAGTTTAAGCCACTAAAATGTGCAACGTGATTTTGAATAGAATCCATAGCATTGAATAAAAAAATAAGCATAGAAAGGATTGATTTTTCAGCTATAATTTTGGTTATTAATTTAAATCTTGGAATTGTAATACCAATTTTAGGTACTAGTTTGAAGGCAGTTTGATAATTCTGCGTTATATATGGATATGAAAAAGCTATCCGCGCTGATGCCCATACTAGACTAAATGTATTGAATTTAAAAAAGAAAATGTTGGGAATAAGGTTTTTTGTCAAAGATATATATTTATCCAAAAAGATGGAAAAATTAACAAATTACCCCCGCACTGTGGTCAATATTTTGAGATAGCGGCCAAAACTCCTTTTGGTTTTTGTTCTCCGATTTTAAAGTTATTATACTCATATGAAAGTAGACAGTAGTAGAGTTGTGCATAATAGTTCATTTCGCTGAATCGTTCAGATCGTACACCAAGTTTTAATGAACTAGGTCGTTCGTTACGGTCATCGTTCTTTATTTTAAACAGATCAAACACATCAGATCATTCTGGCAACACTTCAAAATTGTCAACAAATGTTTACAAAAAGTAAGTACATAATAACATAAGTACATAAATAACATAAATAATATTTAACTTATTATTTATTTTACATCTGATTTATCAGGTTTCTTAATTCTAGCTTTAAAATTAATCTTTTTATTTTAGTACCTGAATAAAACAAAAAAAACGCAACGAACGATGAACGATAAAAAAGAAAACACTGACCTAGTCAGAATCGTTCAATTACGGGAATCGTTCAACTGAACTAGGTCGTACATGACCGGCACAACTCTAGACAGTAGTAAACCTCGGGAGCCAAAAAATTAGAACTCTAGTTCAACTATTTCACTAAGACAGGGTGGTCCAAAATGGGCTTTTGCAGAATTTAGTAAATTTATGATATTTTTAGTTAATTTTTAAAGTTTAAATGATCATAACTTTTTTGTTTTTCAAGATTTTTGGACGAAATAAATTTTGTGTTGTAACTTAACTTATTTCCTATTACTGCTAAAAAAATTGAAGCTCTACTGTTTTCAGAACAATTTAAATATTTTTTTTAAAAAAGGTCAAATTTCTCGGAAATTTCCTACTTCATAGAGCACAACTCCTGTGAGTCAAGCTGAGTCAAAACACAAATTTACTATTTCGTAGTCCTAACTCTCCCCTAAATTCCTATATATACATGTCCATGCATCGGGACTGCACTTTTTGAGCTACAGCAATTTTTCTGACCCAAGGTAAGATATTCGGTACAAATGCACGTCATATTTTTTGAGAAGTTATTTGTATGTGAAAGTGGCTATTATGCATATATTTTGATGAAATTTTGCACAAGAGTTCTTATTGACCCAAAAAATAATTCTGTTGAAATTAGGAGAAGTTGGCCCATATTTGGACCTAGTCCACATAGAAAGGTGTATCACAATTTTGACAAAAATGACAATAGAACTCTCAAATTATGTGGTATCTGGCAATTCATTTGGAAAAGGTAAAAAATGATTTTATTGCCATCTAATATTACATAACTTAAATACCTGAAAATTGCAAAAAAAGAAAAAAATTGTGGAATTTTTCCATCATATCGAGATATAGTTTCTGCCAAAAAAGATTGATTACCTTCACCATCTGCTATTAGTGTAACTTCAAGTTCAGCAGAAATAAAATTGCAGGATCTTCTTGAACACATTGCAGAACGATTATTAAAGACATTTGATGCTGACTATTTAAAGAAGTTTAAAAATTGCAGCATGACTTTAATTTCTAAATGGGGATGTGATGGGTCCTCTGGCCAGAAACAATACAAACAATGTAATGCGGAAAATTCATCAGATGCCGATTTATTCATGATTTCTTTCGTTCCATTACGTTTAACAAAAACTTATATTGGTTCAGAGCCGTCAACTGTAGAGCTGCAGAGATAGATGTATGGAAGAATGAAATTCCCTCGTCAACAAAATTTTGTAGACCAATAAAGTTTCCTTACAAAAAAGAAACTAAAGATGTCATAACTGAAGAAGTTGGCAAAATAAGAGATGAAATTAAAGAACTTCATCCAGTGATATTTGAATTTAATGACCAATGCATCGAATTTAACTTTAAAATGTCACTTACAATGATCGATGGAAAAGTTGCACAAGCTTTAACCGAAACAAAGTCTTCGTCAAGCTGCACCATATGTCAAAAAAACATCAAGTCAATTGAGCCAACCACCAACACAAGACGATAGTTTTAATGAAGCATATGAATTTGGAATGTCACCTCTTCATGCTAGAATTCGTTTTATGGAGCATATTCTTAAATTGGGATGCGATTTGGAATTTGGCCTGTTAGGCGAAACAGTGAGAAACAACAAAGAAAATTTGGAAAAAAGAAAGCAAAAAAAAGATATTCAAGAAAAATACCGTGAGATAGGCCATATAATTGACCAGCCAAAGCAAGGAGAAGGAAATTCTAATGATGGCAACACAGCAAGGAGATTTTTTTCCGATCCAGAAACTGCAGCTTCTATAACTGGAGTAGATTATGATTTAATACGACGATTCCAAATCATATTAGAAGTTATAGCATGTAGCAAAAAGATAGATGCAAAAAAATTTGGTCAGTATGCTAATGAGACAGCAACCCTTTATAACCAAAAATATTCCTGGAGACATATGCCAACCACAGTTCACAAAATTTTGTTCCATGGGGAACAAATAATTCAGTACAATATGCTTCCAATTGGAGATCTCTCAGAAGAAGCGCAAGAAAAAAGGAACAAAGACTACAGATTCTTTCGCGAGCACAATACAAGAAAAATTTCCAGATAATGTACTAATGAAGATCTTATTAATATTTTGTTGTGCACATCAGACCCATATATATCCAGTATTCGACCAAAATGGAAATCAACCTCATTAGAGTTAGATGAAGAAGCTAAACAACTACTGCAAAATGAAAATCAAAGCTATTTGGAAGAAATTTTTACTAATATTATTTAATTAATACTAGTTTAAAGATTATAATTTGTTTCTAATTTTAGTATAAATTTTTATTAATACATTTAAATAAAATATATGTGCACTTTAAATCAATAGTAAAAGTTTACTTAAAATTTTATCGATGTGGTGTTCTGTATATAATATATCCAAATGGTGTTGATATTGCTGGGAATTTCAGTGTTATTTTTCAGTTTAATCCTCACAAGAATTAGCTTTCTTCCAAAAAAAACCAACCTTTGGCCCCTGTGAATATTGAGACTAAATAAATGTCAGAGGCCAAATGTTTGGCATTTTCTGACCAAAATTAAGTTTAGGAATAATAAATAAGTATTGGTTGTAAAATACGATTGAAGAAAATAAGAAATTATAAAAAAATACCTATTTAAAATGTCAAAATATTCAACTTTTACATGGAAACTCAACAAAAAATTAAAATGCATTTTTAACTCCACATTACTTACGTTCCTATCAGTCGATTTTTACGCTTGAACACGCAAATTGAAGCTTAAAGTCCCTCCTATTGAACAAAACAAATTGCGTAAAAAAATACCAATCCGGTCAAAAGTTATAGAGTTTTGACCGCTATCTCGCGAAATTGACCACTGTGCCCCGTATTTAGAACCTCAATAGTTGTTGAGTAATTGAATTTTATTCTGGTCTTGCTTTTCCACAAACTCGCTAAATTTATTTTTGGTTCCATTTCAATGACATAGATGTATGAATATGTATGTGTGTATATGAGAACATTTTTATAGAAAATCTAAAATGAATTTATTTGATGTATTTTAAGTGGTTTCTTTCTGCTTCGTTTGTTTATTTTTAGGGATTACACAGCTTTTCTCCTTAAACACTTAACAGAAAAAACAGACGCTTGCTGCATAAATAATTAGATAAAACGACGTACATATGTATGTTTTGGCAGACGACACAATTTTTAATAGGGAGATCAATTTTGCATATAATCCCGACGTTTCGAATTTATATTTTTATTTATATTTCAGTAACAGCGCACAGTGGGGAAGGATCAAAATATTTTAGAAAGAATAGCCATTTGTAAAGCACTAGGCCGATTAACACAAAATTTGACATGAGCATACCAGAGGAGGATCCGAGATTAGTTTTGACGGTGGGCACCATCTACTTGCCAGTGCTGGCGCTGTGGTCTCAAAATAAAGTATCCCGCACCTTAATTTTCTAGATTGGAATTTCTTCAATTCTTGTTTGATTTATAAACGTATTTACATACAGTGCCGCCGCTAGGGCGATGGCCCCGGGCGCCATGGTGAAGGGGGCGCAAACTTGTGTAAGGAAGAAAGAAATATTGCCGTCGGCGTTATTGATAGGAGCAAGAATAATAAATATTTGACGAAAATTTCGAATGTAATCAATGACAAGAAACAACAATAAGTCGTAGAAGAGCACATACTTATGTATGTATGTTCCACTCGTGTCTCAATGGTTGCCTGTACGGTGAACCGTGACATTGACGGCGGCGGGTGTGCGAATTAAAAACGGCTAACTATTAAAAAATTAGTATTGGTTCTTTCATTGCCAACAAAAAGTAATAAAGAAAATAATAATATTATATTTGAAATTACCAATTACCAAACCATAAACATTCAGTAGGATTATAACGATCTGATTAATTTTTTACCATCATGTCTAAAAAGCTCTTTGGAGCACAAAGACTTAATTAGTAAGAGGAGAAGAGGCAACGACTGAAGTGCTTCTTAAGAAGGTCCCAAAGCGCACTTCCTATTTTTCTCCTTCTAGTTCTTCGGCTGACATCAGTGAACGTGAGTACTCTTAATGAAGTTGAAATACTGGTAATACCAGATTCAGATTCTAATGACGAAGATATCAATGAGAATGAAGCTGACAAAACGATATTAATTTCTTCTCCTAAAACTGTTGGCTTGATAATTTCGGATCTATCCTCTTGGCCCGAATTCAAAAATAAAAACGAAAAGAATGAATTAATTTTTAAAGGGCTCTTGCCATTAAAGCTGATAATTATTATCTAAAAATTACCCAAAACAGATATTTTGTAATCAACATCAGTTTCGTTGTGCAGAAAATGGGGAAAAAATAAAATGTTTACCATTGAAACTTTTTTCATTTACATTCTTTGACTCCCTGGATCAAAATATAATTTAGAAAAAATGCTATCACTTATAGTTTTTTATATTAACTACATAATATGTAACCCTTTTGTAAATATAGGTATTAAATAAAAAGAAAAATTTATGAGAAATATAAATTTTTAATTGTGTAGGGAGCCAGATCACAATCTCGCCCCTGGCGCCTACTAATCTCGGGGCGGCCCTGTTTACATATACATACACGGTCTGAAAGGTCTAGTCAAAACCTATGAAATTATAATTTACTTTATAAAATATGTTTTAAAATAAGCGATTTTCAATTTAAAATTTTCAAAATTATTGCATTTTTGTGTATTTTAGCCTAAAAGGGGCCATCAATCTTGTTTTGTGTTTTAATAGAAACAAATTCTTCAAGGAATAAATAAAAATATTTAATATTTGTGTAAGCTAACTACATGTGCATATGTTTGAACCAAATTTCGCGTAAAATTGGTCATACGTGTAGAAGATGGAGGTCCAGCAGTTGACCTTATTTACATCGAAATTTTGAATTTCGCCTATATGTTCTGAAATTCCAAAGCTGGGATCAGAAAAAGAAGACTGATGTACTAAAGCTACAGATACTCCCAATTTTTGCTGAAAGTATTTTATGAGCCCCAGTCCATATGGGCAAAACACCAAAAATTACAATTTTGTTATTCTTGGATTTTATTTTGGAATTTTGCATTATTTTGTAGGTATTAACTAGACCTTTAAAACAATGTCTAATTTTAAAAAATCAAACAAAAATTTAAGAACTGCCAAGATCGAAAAAATTTTCAGGTATAGTTCCCTAGGAACCCTGTAATGGTAGGAAGCTGAAGGGCTCCAGCTTGTAAATGGGCGTTTAAAAGAACTGCCAAAATTACTTTAAGACTTAGAAATAAAACCAGGCTGATGTTGCCGAATTAAGTTGTATTAATTAAGTCTGTTTTATTTTTACTCTCTTATTGTATCTTATTACTAACATAGATATATTTGTTTCTTTTCGATGGCATTTTTGTATTACATGTGATGAATCAAAATGCTTGATAGAATAAAAACACTCAAATTAATATCACACTCAAAGGTGTGTCAGTCACTCAATTGTTTACTGCTTAGATCAATTCCATTTGATTCAACAAATGTTATTATTTTTTAGGTATGCATTTACACTTATGAGGTACACTACAGCACGATAATAATTTTCCCATTTGCTTTGGGCGTTTCCCGTTTAATACAATTTCAACATTCTACTCTCTAAAACAATTTTGTTGAAAATTAGGTCGATAATAGTAAGCAACACTTTACCGAATATTTTCAACCTAAAATTAAATAACTATTTTTTTGAATTTTTGAACAAGATTTGTGTAAATTTTTTACACAAATTGTGTTTAATTTTTCTCTAGACTGTATGTATGTATGTGTTATTTTTAAAATTTCTTTGTTAATAAAAATGCAGAAAATATACTACATATACATACATACGTTAATTAAGAAACGTTTCGATTAATACATTTATTAGAATATAAAAATTTATGTGAAGTTGATGCAAAAAACTAAATAATTATCGTATTAGAAACTCAAAAGTTTTTGATATATCTTAAGGATAAACAATTGAAAATATGTAGTAGTAGCGAAGCCACTGTTAAACTAGGTCCAGTAAGTTCATAAAATCCGCCTTCAACGTGATCTCTTTTTCAAACAAAATATAATTAGTGAATGGTCAACCTTCCTCTATTGATGTTTCTGAACAATATTAAATCAAAGGAAATAGATCAGTTAGGCTTAGGAAATACGTTTACCAACTATGAATATCCAAGAAGTTACTTCCGCATCTACTTTTACCTCATCCAGGTTTGAACCAAACTTATAAAAAAGATACATATTTAGACGAATCAGGTTTACAAATTAGATTCAATGAAAAAGTCTTCATTTCGTCGGCGGTAGTATAAAAGTTATTTTTGAAAGTTACAGAAAAAGATCATTGGCCTAATGGTTCAGAATGTCCTCGACAGTTGAAAGTTGCTGCGGATTGTTAAAAAAATATCTGTGATTTGAAAAAAAAAAAAAATATCATGTGCTTTTTAAAAATATCTTCTTCTTGCTCTTTTTCTTTTGAATTTAGAGGTTGCAAATTAAAACAAAGTCTGGCTAATGCGTTTAAAATCCTTTTTCATGAGGTATATACATATACTCATTTTTTGTTTGGTTCAATATTAAGAAATTGTTACGATTCCCATTGGTAGCGATAAGGAAAATAGGAGAATGCGACATTATATTCCGTACTTCGTCTTCTTCGAATTTGGAAATTCGCTGGATGCTCTTTGTGCAATATAAGCGCTAATCGGTATATAATATGATATTTCTCGTAACTCGGCAACCTTAGCGTTAGCAAAATCTATCAGGAGAGAACTTAACCCAAAGAATTTGAAAATTGTAAAAAAATCATAAGCAAAAATTACTCCAATCCGTACGAATTGCACCGCATATGAATTGTGGTTCTTAATTATTTTTCCGCTTTTTAATCTTTGATACCTTTTTTCAGAAATTTTTTATGAACACATTCTTTTTATATGTACATACTAATTTAAAAATTTTTTTTTATCAAATTATTACTATGTATTTTTTTTAAATAAACATATACTTATGTACATGACAATTTAAAAGTCAGTCTACGCTGTTTAGAAATAAACATTTTTAAAAACATTTTTATATTTTTGCGTAAAAGAAGACAAATTATGTTTTTTTGTTGCAAATAACAACTAAATCGATATAATATTAGACCAGAAGTTTTTTTCAACAGATATTTAATTAAGCAATATTTTAGAGTGTACCTTTTATTGCTTCTTAGGGATACAATAATAATTTTTCACTTTGTATCAAGGCACCAAACCCACTTTTATAACGCAGCTAGGTATTTTGTTCGACTGAGCATATTATATAGAGTGTTAATCTACAAAATTAAAATCTTTTTCTGTTCTTTTCATTGTTGGTCTCTAAATCTAGCTACATCACGAAATTAATCGAGCTACCAGATTATCGTCATTTTGAAGATTTTGGGTTCTAAAAATGACATGGTGACGATGGGACGATTTATACACCAATTTGGACGATTCGCATGCAAATTTGCATTTCCAATTTGATAATATTTTAGGTCTATTAGATATAAAACCAAAAAAATGTTGTCACACGCTTTGGGAAATTCTAGCAGCTGTTGTTGTCAGGGATTTAAGGGATGTACGAACCATTAAATTTAGTAACGATTTTTTTCATTTCCATTAAATATTAATAATATTCCATAAATAAAATGTACTAAAGTTTTCAAAAATATATTTTAGAAATTATTAAACACATAAATAAAATGTTTCAAAGCTAGAGTACAGAAATTCAAAAACTTTTAATTGATTATAAAAACAAATACAATTTTTAAGATTTTGAAGACATTTATTTAGGAAATACTTATATGACACAGACGTATTGACAGAAGCACAAATAGATGAACAAGAAAAATATGATATATACATATAATAAAACTGTATCAGGTACATTTTTTTTATAAAATTGTATGAGGAGATACCTAATGATCTCGTTTAAAATATAGAGAAAAAGTAGTGGAAGTACACAAATTTACCTACTTAAAGGTACTGCAAACTTGTCAGCACCCTTTTTTAAAAAGAAAAGTAACCGCAGGCAATTAATATTATTAAACCTAAAAAAATGTATCCTGATAAATTATAAACTATTTGGATTATTGGGAAAAAATATGAGAGTTGCAAACGAGAGATTTTAGTCTTTAGTTTCTTATTTTGACTAAATTTTTTTAAAAAAGGAAGGAGTATTTAGGTAAATATAAATAAGACTAAAGTAAAAAAGATCTCTGCATTCATAAGAATTCGGTTTAATTACTAAGGTTTGTTGATTTAAGAGTTTTTTGATATGTTTTGCTTTTAATAGAAATATTTTTATAGGTTAAAAGGCCTTTGACGTTTTTATGACGACTTCAATAAGCTATTTTGACGATAATGACGATTTTTTCACAAAAATATGACGATATTACCTCCAAAGAATCTGGCAGCAATGCTTGTTTTGTGTTTTATGCAACGGAAGATATATTTTTTTTTACTTGATAGTGCATCCCTACAACAAATACAACAATACAAGAAAAACATGGCATTTTGTTGTTGCTTTGTAGTTCGAAATGTCAAAAAACATATAAGAAAATTGAGAAGACGTGTATGTGTTGTATTGCTTTCTCACTTCCACACTATAAAATTTCTGAACACATACAACTTTTGACATATCGAACCACTAAATCAGCTGGGCGGACGACACTATCTAGTAAGATAAATATACCTTGATGCAACGCATATTAATCAGGTAGCCTCACTACGGAGCGAAAATTTTAAGGCGTAAATAATAAATTATTTTTATATGGATTTTGAAAGTTTAACTTACAATTTTCCCCTTAAATGGAAGTTAAACTATTAAACTCCATATAAAAAAAATTTAAAAATTTTCGCCTTAATATTTCCCCTTCGTAGTGAGGTTACCTGATGAATGTGCCTTGGTTTTATGTTTACTCATGGCCAAGGCGAATCCATTTATCAGGTGAAAGCGAAGGGACAACAAATACAACAATAAAAACAACATGTAATTTGGGTTTGTATGGTTGGCTGGTTTTGTCATAACAAATTAATTCACCTTAATTGATATTGAAGCAAAATGAAAAAATAGTTGTGTTCGCTTGATTTTCAAGCAAAAACTTTTAACGAAAATAAAATAAAAATTTGCTAAAATTTCAATAATAAAAAATGCAACTGAGCTGTGTTTAAAAAAATCGTTTGGTTTTCTTTTTGGTTTTACATTTCCAATGTTTACACTTTTTTGGGGGATTTACGGCCGCGATTAGTTTTTTTAAATATTAGTGTATTTGTCAAATCTTACTTTTATCTAAACAAATCCTTATATATATATTTTATTTATTTTATTTAAACAAAAAACCAAAAAAGAAAAAAATCAGTAAAATTAAAAAAACATTCAAACGAATTCAAAAAAATAAAAATTAATAAAAGAAATTGGATCCACAGGAACAGATTTTAATTATTTAATTGTATTTTAAGTTTGCGTGTTCTAACTGAAAATAAAAATTTCAATATTTGTGACTTCTGGTCTTATTTTTGAAAATTTAAATTTTGTATTTTGCTTTAATTTTTGTTTCTAAATAAAAACATGTTTAAAGAACTAAGGCGAATTTATATCAGGTGGTGTTGTTAGCCCAGCTGAATTTTGTTTGTTTACTCTTTTTGCCGGCTGGTTGTTGCGAATCCGAAAGCGAGACGACAACAAGTACAACAATAGAAAACAACATGTATTTTGTTTTTGTTTGGTCGGCTGCCGGTGCCAAAATAAATTAATTCGTCTTAATTGATATCAAAGCAAAATGTGAAACAAATAGCTATGTTGTATTTCAGCTGTGCTTTCAACACCACCTGATATAAATTCGCCTTCCTCATGGTATAATAATACAGGTATATGCAAGGCGAATTCAAAAAAACTAAGCAACCTGTTTTTGGCCTACTGTGTCAAAATATTTCACTAAAATATAAAGAAAAACATAAATAACATGAGCTGTGTTCGCAAACATTTCTATGAAAAATTATTTATTATAGTAAAAATAATTAAACAATGTAATAAAAAATAAAACTGGTTTACTTTAAATAATTAAAATCAATTGTAGTAAAACGAGGCATTTTAAGAAAGGGTTTAAAATATTTAATACTCCGTACATAGAAGTATAAAAAGTTTTTAGATATTTATTTAATATAAGTAATGATATTTTTGTTAAAATTTATGAAGATAAAAAATTTATAAAGATCCAAAAATTCATTTTAATCAAGGTTAAAATTGCTTAAGATCAGTTTTCAAAGTTATTCTGGTTTGTCTCCTGTATAAGCCATAAGATAAGCCAAAGTCATTATTCTAAATAGCCCTTACAATGTGGGTTTCTATACACGACTGCTGAGTACGTTCCGCCTTCATTAAAGGACTCTGCAGATATAAACACTGCAAGCTATTTACTCAAAAGAGATTTGAAATTTTTGGTTCCACCATTCCTAGTTCATTACTTTGTTTACCATCATGTAATAGTGTTTACGAAATTTTTACTTTTTTTAAAAAATCGAAAATTGTTAATATTATCTAATTAATTAACTTATTAATTTTAAATTTGTAAAGGAAAAATTTAAACCAAAACTGAAGGCATAGATGGTCATACTCGTATATTTATGTTATACTCGTATATTTATATTCATGTCATACTCGTATATTTATGTTATATTTATATAAATTCATTTACTCTTTTGTATAACCATTAATAAATAAATAAAGGATTGAATAAAATACAGCAATTGGTTCACAATGCAATGCAATGATATAAAAAAATGATTTTTTTTTTTTAGAAATTATTACTAATTTTTAAGTGCGCGACCAGAGTTTTATACAAGGTTTAACATTTTCAGATAAGCAAATTATACAGCTGTTCTAACAGTTTTACCTTCATTAATATACCATGTGTTTATTTTTATATTTATTTTTATAGTGGCCACAGGTTATTGCACTTTTCTATCAATCTCTTCTTGTATCATTTAGGCCCATTATTATAACTTCCCAATTGTTCGGAAAAAAATAATAAATATTTCTTGTTTTTCGGTTTGTTTTAATATTTTGTGTATGACACAAAGGGTTTTTTACACAACAAAAGTTGTTGTTCTTATGAGTTTGCCTGTATTATATTACCATGTGTGTAACAAAGTATGTATAGCAAAGTATGTGTAGCAAAATAAAATATGTATTTGAGAAAAACATACATACATACCCAGTGGCGAATATCATAGTGATTCATCGTGACAAACGCTGACAATGTTAGATCATCAATGACGGACGCTGACTTTTCTTCGATGTCATACATGAATTTTTAAAGCAATTGTCCAAACTTTCATATATGACCGAAACTGATTTTGTCTCGAAGCCGTCCGCGTATTAGTGATCCCTAACAGACAATATCATTAAGAGTCATCAATGAATTTATATGTTACATGTCAATAACAGATCGACTTATAGCGGATACTATCATTTTGAGTCATGAGTGATTTTTTCTTTTATGTGTCGTTATAAACGAGATTTTTGAAGGAATTTTTACTAACAATTCCTTTATAAAACATGAGTCCCTATGCTTGCGACATAAGAAAATGTCCCTAAAAATTAAACGCAGAAATACCTATAATTTTATACATAATTTTTTATTAAAAAATAATTTTCACTATTAAAAAGATTTTAAATTAATTTCTGATTGAATATAGTAAAGAACATAAATAAGTTTACTAAATAAATATAATTAAAAATCTTAAAATTAAATTTTGTTTCCAGACTGCCAGTTTATGACATTACCGTTGGCTTTTCCGACATTGATTTTGTAGAATTTGTCGTTTCCCCTACTGTGGCATTTAGCGTCACGGATTTTAAATTTTTTTATAGCTCACCGTTCAAGAAACTGTTCAAGGAATTGTTCAAAAGCTTGTGCAATCTATATAAAAAAGAGAAAAATAGTTAAACCCTTTTGGTATAAAACAAAGTATTTAGATCGATTGGGAAATTTTCTTTTATATTATATAAAAAAATATTGTAAATTTATATGTGTTAATGAAACTAACCTTTCAAATCCATTGGAAAGTTTGCCTTTGGTGCCATCGTAGTTGTACAGAGAGAGTAAATCTAATTGAAAAAGTCTATATAAGTTCTTAGTTAGGTCATCGCAGTGTAGACTGCGCATAGATGCTATCTTGAAAAAATAAAAATACTATTTTTCATTTGTTTTGTTAACATTATTTTATACTTACTAAGTTTTCACGATTTTCGCCCATCAGCTCAGCTTCGATTTGTTGTAGGTCCCCATCAGATGTTATTGGGAAGTGGCCAAATGCCAGATAATTTAGTGAGATTTCGGCTCAATACAATGTTGTTCTCCCCAAGATTTTTGCTGTTTCCCAATTCGACCTGCTGTTGCAAAACTACATCAATAGTCGCAGGAAGACTAAATGAATTTTTTTCTACACACTTATTGTTGTGGAATTTCTGGTCTCCCTTTAACACTCCTTAACGATGGGAAAGGCCAGGAAAATTCCATAAATTTTAAAAACCGTTCACAATTTTTTTATTTCATCCATCATGGTCAATCGACTACACCATTATTATTACCATTAAATTATTATTATTAATATTAATAAAATACAAAAATTTATATTAAAATTAATAAATATGTATAAATATGTATAGTATTTAGTTACGACGCAACAAATTTTAATACTAAAAAAAAAGATAAGAAAACAAAAGATAAAACCAATAATCTAAAATATCCGTTATTTTTTACTTTATTCTTTGACGGAGACGTGTAGCGGACAAAGTCATGCAGCTTTCACTTTGTAATTGACCTATAACTGACAATGTCGCTAAGTTTTAACTTTCTAACGAACGGTGACCCAACAGTGACTTTATCATCCGTAATTCCCTTTGCTTGTGCATAATACTGATTCTGTCACAATGATTCACCGATGAAAATATCATCAGGACAATGTCGCTTAGTTTCGCCACCGGGTAAGTTTGTCTTTATAAATTAAATAAAACGCCTTAAACATTTGGAAGCTTCCGACTGCAGTAACATATTATCTGGTAGGTAAAGAAAGTCGGCTAGGAAAATAGTTATGTATGCATAGAATGATATAAACGATATTACGCCTTCCCACACATAAAATTAAAAACTGTGCGGTCTAATGACGACAGTTTTCTTATTGGCTAATAGTTGCGATTTTAATTGCAAGGTTGCTAATTTTATATATTACATAAATTTATTTGGACGTAGTTATTTGAAGCAATTTGTTGATTACCTACTTGGCAACCCTAACGATGCCTAGCCGAAGCGTTGTGATTAGTGTGTTTCCATTATAAGCAAGTCAAGTTGTTTTGAGCAAAACATATCGAAGTGTTTCCACTATTTCGTAATTATTTACATCTTCGAATTTTGAGGTTCGTGTTGTTTAAAATATTTTTATTATAAACAAACAAAAAGATTGTGTTATTGGAATTTTAAATAAAATAATCTATAAAATGAAAAATGAATTTAAGTTTTATTAAATTATATGGTGTATATCACTCTTACATATATGCTATAATCAGTTTACAAACGCTTCAATTTTGTGTCAGCGACAAAGCAGATGTCAGATTATAAAACCAGAAAGGGGACAACTGAACATACTGAACAGCGTTAGCAGCCCGATGTGCAACAATATAGAAAATGCAAAAATATTACAACAAGAAAATAATTACAAGAAGAGGTACATAATACACGAAATGTTGCATATTATTAACACAGCCGAGGACAGAAGGATGAATTAAAAGAGAGACACAGAAAATTACGCGCACACGTACAGACATATATTAACAAAACATAAACAAAAAAAGCCTAATACTCTTGACAGCTTTACTCAAAGTAATAATTTTTTTAATGTTTTTCATTTTTGTTTTTATTTAATGATATTATTATTATTAATGTTGTTCTGTGTGTGTTTTTAAATTTGTTTATTGTTTGTATATTTTTAGTTCCTGAAAAAGAAGAAATATTGAAATTAAAGTTGTACAATTGTTATTTAATGAAACAAAAGAGAGTTTTATTTAAATAAATGTAATGACATAGAGCCCAAAATAAGGAGTAAATTAGCATTCTTAAGGTCAAAGAAAACATAAAATAAACAAATATTAATAAATGTTAACAACAAAAAAATAACAGAAACCCCTAAAAACTAATTAACTAATACAAATCTAATTATTTTTTGTTCCTAAAAAATTTAATAACTCGGTTTTAACTTCCTCATTGTCTTTTGACATTTTTTCTAAAATATTTTTCTTTTCTACTTCTAACTTATATATTTTTTCATCCCATTTAACCGGATTTGCCCTTCCTTTTGCTTCGTTTTTTTTCTAAAGTTTCTATTTTATTAAAAGATTTTTGTAGAATATCATCACGATTTTTAATTTTATTTTCAGTGATGCATATTGTATATGGCATTGCTGGTGTGGCTAACATCACCGAATCCGGATAAATTTGAGATGTTGAGGGAACATCATTAAAACTGTTTGGACAAGAGTCATCTAATAACACCTCTAAGTCACTATATTCTAGTAAATCACTTTCAGTGTTTGAGTTATCTGAAATTAAAAAAAAAACAATAATTATACGTACATACATTCCTTAACATATACATATAAACAATAATAAAAATTAAAAATACTACCGATTTCTTTGTTATTTATTAATATACATACATATACAGTGAGCTAAAACAAATAAAAGAATAAGGCTTTCAGTTCCTGTTGCGGGCATTTGATATTATTTTAATTTATTTTTTTTTTTCTCCACGAAACTATATCTCTTTCAAATCGCTAATAGTGTAAAATCTATTAGAAAAATTTATTCAATTAAATTTAATTTAATCAACACACCGAAATTGACCATTATTATTAAAAAAATATATACATATATGTATATGACAAAAAGTACTTATAAAATAAATGTAGTTAAGTATTTACACATATTTTTGGGTATTAGTTATACCTATACTTATAACACAGAAAATACCTACACATACTCATTTGCAGTACTCAATACTTACAACAAACATTATTTATACACAACGAACTTAAAAATGTATACGTAATGCAACTGGTTGTTGGTAGATAATGTGATGGGTATCTGTCATACCCATACTTTTAACTACCTAATACTTACAAGTATGGAAAAGCAGTTATAATACTCTAAGTATACTTATAAGTAAAACAATTACTTTTAGGAATTGTGTGTATAAAAAGGTGTATGATGTTTGGCAATATTTTGTTTATAACCGAACATTGGTTAAGTATGGAAAACCAAATTAATTTTTATATTAGGATGAAGGAATGAATGAACGTATTTTTAAATTGTGAAATAATTAATACATTTAGTTACATATATTTATAAAATACTGTAAGAATACTTAGAGTATTTACATACTTGTACTTATTCCTACTTTATACTTACAAGTATGGGTATAGCCAATACTTTATCCAACTTTTACTTGTACTTAGCTGTATTGCGAAAAATAATGAACAAGTATGCGAACACTTATTCTCTGTCTATACTTGTAGTTATTTAAGTTGAAATAAAAATGAGTATGTGTGTATGGTATGTTGTTTGAGCTGTAGCTATACACATTTATACATGTTTGGCCTCAAATACTTAATACTTACATTGAGTGTACAAGTCATATGTACTGTCAAAATTGCTATCCATATGGAATTTCATGCGTATGTCAAAATCAGTGTTTTACACATGGTTTATAATTTTTGTGTTTAAACGTACACATGTTACGTACATATAACATAACCTCCAATATTAAAAACAAAAATCAAATATTAAAAACAGCTGGTCTTCAAAGTGTGGTTTAGATGAATTATTTTTTTAAATTATTAGTCTATATAATAAAACTAATAATATTAGCTTTATTGGGACTTGCTGTAATAAGTTATTAGCCAATTTTTCATATTTTTGCCGCCATTTCATTTTATTAGAAACCCGCTAGTGATGTCAACTATGCAAAGAACTACCATTTTGTGTTATCATTTGGGAGCTTCTACAACAGTACAGACTTCAATTTGTAAGAGAGAAATTATATAAAAACAAAAAATAATTATAATAAATAATACAATAAGTATTAATTAATATCATTTGAACTATATCAGCAACAATTAAATGAATAATTTTGTTGATGTTAATGTCAATTTATTTTCGCTCCTTTTTATTAGGAATAAAATATTTTTTATCCTAATTCTTATGAGAATAGAAAATAATTAAATTTCTTTAAAAAGCCGTTGCTTTTGAAAATGAAAGAAAGAACTCCATTTTATTTAATTTAATTATTTGCATTTGAATGGCGTTAATAAAATCACAAGCCATAATAGACTTATTATTTTGTGGTCTTATTGTATGCAAGTTTGTATGCGTCAATGTAGTTGTCTCATTTTCAAAGAAAATGTTTGATGAAAACGTTGATTTTCTTTTACTGGAATGTAATTATAATACCAAAAAATTAAATAGTTTATTTACTTACATATACATACATATTTAATTTCAATATCATTTCATTCTTTTTTGGTACGGCAAAACAAAAAACCAAAAAAAAAACTAAAATTAAATAATTAAATTTTAAAGTAAAAAGTGGAAAAAGAAAGAAAGATATTACAATACTTATATTTCCTAGGTTACATAGCGTAGATTTTTCACCATAGTTGCAGTATGATTGCTAAATTCTGCTAATGCTTCCTACTATATTGCAATATAAAAATAGAACTATTCAACATGGATTAAAAACATAAAATTTTGTTAATTTGTAATAAGATTTAGGTTTTATTCATTTTATTTTTTTTTTCCAAAATGAAATTCTCTCATTTTCAAAAGCAACGGCTCAATTAAGTGATTTGCAGCAGTTTCGATATCCACAATACTTCAATAGCATTTTTTTGTCCTACAGTCTAAAGTTGTTAATTAGGTAATATTACAGTTTACACAGTTACCGTCTTAAAAAAGATTTAAAAATAATGCACTATAGTAAAGTAAAATTTTAATTTAACTCAGTCTTTCGCAGTACCGGTAATATAGATAAGCACACCTTGCCTTTCATCACTATACATTTATGAAATTGTGTTCTCAACATCTATTAAAATTGAGTCATTCGTATAAAACTGCCCCTTATACCCTCCTGGCCCTAGTTTTGAAAACAGACATATCCCAATGGACCCACAAAAAATAAAGATCTGTCTATGTTTTAAATATCATTAAATTCGCAAACAGATACATATTTAATATATGTATCTATATTATATTACATAACTTTATTATTAATATCACCTATGAGGTATCGAAATAAATCTTCAAACATTAAGTTACTAACAAAAGTTAGAATAAAGATATTGGTTAATTTTAAACTCCTTAAATTTACGATAAAAATGTATGAGCGGAATTTTTGAAAATAAAAGTGAACATCACTGAAAACAGCTGTTGTCATATAGTTTTACACATCAAATAGAGCGTGCTTTAAATAAAAAACTAACACATGTTATTGCACATAGGTAAATAACATATGCTATATTTCAAGAGGTTTACACTATATGTATAGTTTTACATGTGGAATATTTGACATTCCATATGACTTGTACACTCAATCTAAACACACCTTTAATAAGTACTAAAAATTATACTTTTGTCATTCTCTGATATGTATGTAAATTAAAAAAATTTCTAATTTATATGTCAACTCTAATAATTTTTTTTTTAATTTAACGAAATCTCTTCTATTTTACAGTTCTTTTTTTATTTGTATATATTAAATTTTCTTCAAAAATTAAATAAAAAACTTAGTAGAATAAACAAAAGATTTTGTCAAATTAACAGATAAATTAGAACATTAACTTCTTTTAGGGACGTATATTTAACTACTTTTATGGGTTGTTTTTTTAGAATGTTTTGCTACTTTTTTGACTTTCTAAATTTCTATGTTTTTTGAAGTTTTACTGAAATATGTTTTTAACAAAAAATGAAAAAATTGTATATAGATTTGAATAAAAATTAAATTTTTTTAAATATTTTTGTCGCTAAGGATTAACAAATTTTTTTCGTTAATATTATCTACGAAATTTGGTCCAGTGTACTTTCCTGCACAACATCCATAATGTTAAATGTCCCCAAAATTGCATGTTTTTTAAGGTACATTACCCATGAGGGTGGAGAGCCACCAGAAACACCGACATTGTCCTTTTCCTCTCTGAAATTTAATGTCAAACAAACCAATTATTATATTCCTTTTTTTTTTCTTTACTTAAATTGTATTTACCTATATCTTGTAGTTGATTGTGTATCTTGTTTTTAATTTCTTCAGCGGAAACTATAATTTTACCCATAGCTTCCAACTCCATCCGCATCTCCACCAAGATATCAGAGTTCTTCCTACAGCCCCTCAGCATATCCATTGGACGCCCAAAGGTCGCAGAACACGAAATCTTCCTGACTTAGCCATATTTTTTTCTTTTTTCAAAATCTATTTGAGCAAATCAAGTTGGCCAAAATCACGTAAATGGAATAGTGCGATTCAAGAAATAAAAAATTTTATAGCAATATATTTCAGACTAGAAATGAGTATTATTAAAAAATTATATTACTTGCTCGACATAGGAACACCTTCCATATTTTATAAACAAGTTTCTTAATATTATGATTTTTGCTTTTTATTTTACTTCGTTCTCACGGAAATGATTTCAAAATATATTATATATGTATATGTATGTAATTTCCCCATCTCATAAAAAATGGATTGCATTTTAAATAATTACATGTCAGAGAATTCCCGAATGGAAAGCACATTATTATTAAAGATTAATCTCGTATATTATTCTGCTACATATGTCTGTATACACTCAAAAACACTTTTGTTGAAAATTAGGTCGATAATAGACATTCTAAAATATTGCTGAAAATTTAGGATCACATAGTGCCTAAAATTTTGTTGAAAAATCTTTTTGTCTAATGTTACGTCGATTTTGTAGTTATTTATAAAAAAAAACATAATTTGTATAATTTTACGTAGAAAAAAAAATACTTTTTCACAATGTATGATTAAAATTTAACATGAACTTTAACCGCAAGTTAGACTAATTGATATTTCACAATGCTCGGTTCACTTTTAACTGACACCATTTAACCAAAAAGTTGTTAAATATAACGGATAAAAATTTACCGGTTAAAATATTTATAGGTATACATAATGGACAGAAATATTTATACACATTTATATTTTTAACTTTAAAATTGCAAATAAAAAAAGAAAAACAATACTTCATCGTAGAAACCACTTATCTTTATCAGATGAGGAATTTAGACAAAAGTCAGTTACTAATAGTATAATGATTCTAATCTTTCAATAATTTGAAGAAATCGTGCATTATCTCCTACACAAAAGGTTCTATTAACCTTACGATTTTATTCTACATGCAGTTTCCTGATTCTGATAGGTGATTATTGTGGGGTATCAATTGCAACAGATTGTCGTGTTATAAAGGCAGTTTCATCAGCAATCGCAAAGCTGCCAACGAAATTTATAAGAATGACAGACACAGAAGAGGGTATGAGAAAAACAGCCATACATTTTTATAATGTTGCAGTATTTCCTAAAGTAATAGGAGCTATTGATTGTACCCATGTAAAAATACTATCTCCGGGTGGTGTTGATGCCGAAGTATTTAGATGTAGAAAAGGTTATTTTTCGTTTAATATACAGATGCGTTAATTTGAAAATTTTTATAATTTGTGCAATATTATACATTAAAAATTTTTTAAAGACTGCAACTCAAACTTTGTAATGAAGGATATAGTAGCAAGATCGGCACATGACAGCTACATTTTTAACAACAGTCGTATTAAAGCCAGATTAGAAAGTGGAGAATTTGAGTCGAATTTGCTTTTAGGCGATGGTGGCTATGACGTTAAATCGTATTTAATGACGCCGCTTCAAACCCACAGACTGAGGGAGAAAAACTATATAATGAATCACAAATTAGGACAACAAATGTGATAGAACGTTGCTTTGGGGTGTTAAAGCGCCGTTGTCCAGTGTTGTCTATGGGAATAAGATTTAACACTACAATGGCAGTAATAGTGTCATGTGCAGTTCTGCATAACTTATGCAGGCAACTAGATGATGAAAGCGATATCGAAGATTTAAATATTTCAAATGATTAAGATGAAGTTACCCCAGAACCATTTTCAAGAACGCGTAATAATGTTATTGAAAATTATTTTTCAAAATTGTAAAAATAAACAAAAAACTATAGCTTTTTACATTATATAGAGTGAAGCTAAAACTTTACAAAGCTTAATAAAAACAAATTCCAAAATCTCATAGTTTTTTGTACTATTTTTTTATAATTCACAGGTACATATGTTGATTAACAAATATAACAAAAAACAAAAAGTTAAATGAATCAAAAAGAACTTAAACATATTCAACAATAAAATTAAAGGAACTTTAAAATTTCAATTGCTTTGCATATGCGATATCATTAAAAAAATATTAAACTTATTGATCTTTCGTAAAACAATAACAAAACTTCATACAACTACCCTACAAACCGTTCAAATTATTTATAAACATGGCGAAAACCAAGAAGTAAAATTTTACGAAAGTTTTTTAACTTCTAATTTTGTTTAGAGCTAAAACTAATTCTAATAATTCCTTTTTTTAAATTTAGCTTAGTGACTTGAAGTTTATGTCGCTCTTCGGCCCTTTTTTCCTCGTTTTCAAAAAATATAGCTGGCTTTGCTAATGCACCCTCATCCTTGTCTGTTATAACACGATTTTTGAAATTGAGCTTTTCTGCTTTCTTTGTTTTTAATTTTGAGGGATTCCAATTATTCCATGTGTTCGACTAACAGAATTATAAGGAATGTATGTAAATAATTATGTACATATGTAGTTAAAATGTAAGTATTTTTTATATACCTTATTAAAACTTTCCTCAGCACATTGGGGGATTGGGTCTTTTAGCAGCACGTTTTTGCTAAAGCCATCCTGCAGAAATTTAATTTTAAAGCAACAAGTTTGATGTAATTATTTTATACATAAATACGTGTATGTATTTGGTCATAAGTAAATTAATCAAATTTCTTTTTAAAAATCTGTTGTATTAAACTTACTCATATCACAATCAAACTGATTATGTAGACCAGTTGTTGACTTTCCTAATAAGGCATTTGTTCTTTTGTCTTTATCGAAGACTTTGCTTTTGTAAGATCCTCCACCGGTTTTATAAAATTCGCTGCGATCGTTAGAAATTGCTATTTTCCCCTTACGCTTCATATTTTCGTACTTGTCTCTTAGGTTTTTGGACGATCTGACAGTACCGAATTGTGATGCAAACTCAAGTGAGATTTTGCTTCATTGTGAGTGAGCAGCAGTGAGTTGGTTTGTTGTTTTGTTCTCCACAATATGGAAGAATTTCTATATCAACGACATAAGCACATCTTCCTCTTGCCATGTGAAGTTTGAGGATGTATAAAGGTTTATTTTAAGTATATGTATCACATTTCTTAATTTTTACAAATAAATACCTACCTGGATCGCTTTGCCTTTGGTGTGCTTGAAATAAATTCATCGAAGGAATCTTCTTCGTTTTTCATTGTCTTCAAATCTACGTAAAATAGCACGTGCATTATTATACTATCAATATACATTTATCAACTTATTTATTTTTACTTACAAGTATATTCGTTTAAATAAAAAATCCTATGCTTTTAGTCCAAATTTTTGCATATGCCGCCTTTTAGTTTTTTCAATAACTTGTTACCACGCGCGGACTTAGCCCTAATTTTGCAATCCCCTCGTCACTGGGTACGCTTGCATTTGGCACAACCTAGCTCGCCGGATGGGTGGATTCTTTGTTACGAGAGGGTATGCTCCGCCGCGGTACACAAAAATATCGTACCCGTTTACACTTCATTATTTCATAAAATTTCCAACAGCCACTCATAAGCTTGCCGTAGATGACGTGACAAGCTTGACCATCCCCTCCCGTCCATGCTGTAATGGTCTCATCAAATAACAATTGTGTTTACAGCCCCTACGTCGAAACCTCTATCCTAATTAATTATTTATATAGTCCGGCATGTCCTCCCCGTCAGTCCGCCTACCTTGTCTGGTTTGTTCCCTCAACATACACACGTACAATATTTCTTTTAGTTATTCATATTCAATTTCACCTTTTTATTTTCACATTTTCTTTGTTTAAATATTTCTTATTTCTAAATTTAATTTTTCTTATTTCTAAAGGGGTTAGTACTGGTTACGTTCAGTTTATATTTAACAATGCTCTTCCTTAAATTATATTTATTATCATTTATTTCTTTTCTTTTTCTATCTTTGCTTAGAAATTATCTTTACTTCTTTTGGCAATTACTTTTCTCTTTCAACCTGTTGCGAGGAAATTTACTTTGTAAAAAAAAAAAAATTTAATTGTACTTTAATATTTAAAATTGTAAAACAAAATTATTGAGCCTGGTAATGACTTTATGAAATAGGACTTATGATAATAACTACCTTTTATAACAACCCTAGGGTTAAAGTCATTTAGAACACTTCCACTGCATTTTCAGCAATTGTCAAATTTAACGAGTTAGAACTCGTTTCTGTCATCGGCCATTTCCTTTCCGACTGCAAGACAATTAAGTTCTTAGAAGGCCAATATCACGTGGAAATGAATAGAAAGAGTAATAAATAGTGCTTATATATTTTAAAACTTTTTATCAAAGATCAACAAAAAGCAGAGGAATTTAACTTCCCATAAAAAAAATTGGTTATAAAATTTAAAACCAAAACGTGACAACTGAAAGAAGTTTGTCTTTTTGCAAAAGAAAAATCAAACAAAATAAAAAAAATCGTAAGTTTCTTGAAGTTAAATTTTATTAATTTGGTTTTGTAGCACAAAAAACAAAATACATTCCTCTTTTGTAGGCATTGCAGAGGTTTGTAGCGTTTCAAGGAGTACTTCATCGCGTAGTGCTTCACGCAAAAAGCGTGGCCTACGTGAAGAAGTACTTCCATTTAAGGGCTTCCAAGGAAGAACAATTCTGAGTACAAATGATGCATCATAAATTTGCTAAGTCCAACTTAATAATCACGATGACGATAATGAGGTTGTAAGCTGTTTGATAGAACATCTTCTTGCCCATTCATTTATACGAACACCTAAACACGATTTGTTTCTCCATCCCTCAATGAAGTAGACGCACCATTTGTCTATGCGTATTGCTATTAATGGTTGCAACCTAACTGCAGTCGACGCAGGCCAATGTTCTCTGTGACTGTTGGGAGTCGCGCATGCGATGCTGCCGAATTTTAAGCAGAGCTAACACGCAGAACAAAATAACACGCAGTGAGTTCGTTCCAACATATTTAAATATTTGTAGATGCGTACGAGAAAAGAAAACAAGCAGAAACGATTATAGTTAAAAAGAAATAAAACAGTTTGACACTAGTAGTGCAGGGATTGAGGGCAGTTTGTTTTGATTACGGTAGGGAAAAGATGAGTATTTGAGCAGTGAAAAGAGGAATCATTGTATCAAAACAGATGATGAAAAGAAAAGACAATGATTTAACCCTAGGATGTAAATAAATAAAAGAAAAGGAAAAAGATTGAAAGAGAAAAGTAATTGCCAAAAGAATTAAAGATAATTTCTAAGCAAAGATAGAAAAATAAAAGAAATAAATACTAATAAATATAATTTAAGGAAGAGCATTGTTAAATATAAACTGAACGTAACCAGTACTAACCCCTTTAGAAATAATAAAAATTAAATTTAGAAATAAGAAATATTTGAACAAAGAAAATGTGAAAATAAAAAGGTGAAATTGAATATGTATAACTAAAAGAAATATTGTACGTGTGTATGTTGAGGGAACAAACCAGACAAGGTAGGCGGACTGACGGGAAGGACATGCCGGACTATATAAATAATTAATTAGGACAGAGGTTTCGACGTAGGGGCTGTAAACACAATTGTTATTTGATGAGACCATTACAGCATGGACGGGAGGGGATGGTCAAGCTTGTCACGTCATCTACGGCAAGCTTATGAGTGGCTGTTGGAAATTTTATGAAATAATGAAGTGTAAACGGGTACGATATTTTTGTGTACCGCGGCGGAGCATACCCTCTCGTAACAAAGAATCCACCCATCCGGCGAGCTAGGTTGTGCCAAATGCAAGCGTACCCAGTGACGAGGGGATTGCAAAATTAGAGCTAAGTCCGCGCGTGGTAACACTGGCGCCCAACGTGGGGCAGACGATAAAATATGAGTATAAAATAAACCGTAGTTGATAGTGTGAAGTATCGCTTAACGCCTACATGGTGTTTCACTGATATCGCAACGATATAAGCATTGAAATAATTATTAAAAGAGTTTTATAGTTAAATATTAAAGTTTATTTTGGATACCGCTTTATTTTCATAAAATTTTTAACATTTTTTATTGACGATTAGATTTAAGGGTATTTTGGTATCTCTATTTGAGGCAAATAAGCTTTGGTAGATTGTGCTAAAATATTTTTGAAAGAGCATTTTGCTGCCTGTTTAGAAAGAATTTTGATCATTCAGTGAGGTTTAATGTGATTTCGAAAATAAAAATATAGGTAAAGATGGCTAGCACAGTTAGTATTATGTTATTTAAATACGACTGTTGTGGTAATCGAAAAGGTACATAGAGACGGACGACACCTTGGTCTGTTTGTGAACGTAATACATACACACGATAAGTTAAATACAGAAATAACCAAGTTATAAATAATTTTAAGGAAATTAAAAAAATTTTGAAATTTGCAAAGATTCTGGATATTGGTTGATAGCTAACGCGAAAAAAAAATAGAATATATTGTGGGTTGTTTTAAAATTAAGTTTGGTTTTATAAAATTGTTGGTTCAGCGATTTTAATCCGAATGTCTGAAGAGGACAATAATTTAGCAAGACTTAGGAGCGGCAAGGCTTTTCAGCGGGTTTCGGCAGTCGAAACTGGCAACATGGTTTTAGATGACAACAACGGCGAGGTTCAAGGAGCAACTTCGTTACCACCTGCTGTAAGCATGGAGGCTTTGATGAACCGTTTTGAAATGATGTTCGTGCAGCATCAGATGGAGGTCAGTCGAGCTACTAATGAGGCAGTTCGAAGTGCTGTAAAGGGCCTTAGGAAAGACGTCGACGGCATTAGCGGTAGGCTTTCAAGTTTAGAAAGGGCTGGATCAGAAAATGTTTCAGATGAAGTCAATAACGAAATTAGGGACGAAGAGGTTCAGAATAACTCTCGTAGAAGATTATTCGACCAGACGCCTTTTAATACGACAGTCACTAGATCAGGTAATAGTGGCGGTGAAGACACCAGTTATAGAGGAGATAAAAGAGTTCGCGATTGGGGGTTAAAATATGACGGCAGTCTCAAGTCAATTCCAGTTGAAAGATTCTTGTTTAGGGTAGAAAGTCTCCAGAAGAAGCATAATATTTCGAGTGAAGAGCTCTATGCAAATTTCCACCTTTTGTTAGAAAAACAGGCTCAAGAATGGTTTTGGCTATATATGGAAGAACATGCGGAGGTAGGTTCTACAAATTTTTCAAATTTTCGACTTGCGTTTCTAAATCAGTTTAGACAAGCCGACTGCGATGAGGAAATACGAGCAGCGATTAATGACCGTGTGCAAGGTTCAGGAGAGTCATTTGACGATTATTACGCAGCAATACGAGGTATGGCATTTACCATGAAAACAAAATTAGAAGAAAATACTCTTGTTAGTATAATTCGGAAAAGTTTGAGGTTTCGTATAAGAGATTTAATTTTTGGCTGCAAGATTGAGAGCTTAGATCAGTTGCGATTCGAATGTCGGCGAGCGGAAAAACATTTGTCTCAATTTTCCAGCAAAGGTAGTTATAAAAAGAAGGTAGAAGAGTTAGGTTGGGAAACGGAAGACGCGACAGCTGGTAGCGATCAGGCGAACATCGAAGCTTTTGAAATGAGGTCGAGAAATTTCTCTTCATCTGAAGCCGGTCATAAGCCATTTCAACCTCAGCCACAGAAATTTGCTAAAGAAGGAAAGGGGCCGACATGTCAATGTGATTCACCTTTTCATAAGCTCGTATGCTTTAAATGTAATCAGACAAATTTGAAATGTTTTCTTTGTGAGAAATGTCTGGCGGAAAACAGGAAAACGGACGATCAATCCGGGAAGAATCGTCCGGTCAATTCTGTCCCGGACAAGGCAACTCAATAGCCATATTAGAAAATTTTAAGACACCGATTTCAGATACCAAATCGAATTCCACTTTTAAAAGTACACTAAAAGAACGGCAAAAGAAGTATGATGAGGTGAGGGCACGTATATTTAAGGATTTTGACAAGAAAGCAACTAGTGCTAGAAAATTTAACAAAATTAAGAAAATCCAACAAAAATGTAAATTTAGGAAATTGGAGGTAAAATCGATAGCAGCATCTGTAATTAACAATGCAAATGATCAAAGACCATATACTAAGATTTTAATTGAGGGTTTCGAGATATTAGGTTTGCTAGATAGTGGAGCAAGTGTGAGTTGTTTTGGCAATGGAGCTCTAGGGATAGTCGAGAGGCTTACCCTTAATATTTTACCGTTAGATGAAGAGATTAAAACAGCCGATGGCAAGGTTCAGGCTATTGTAGGCAAGGTCGAGGCCAAAGTCACATGGAGGGACAAAACTATCCCCATGGTATTTTATCTAGTACCGAGTCTACAACAACAACTGTATCTAGGCATTGATTTCTGGGATAAGTTTGGCATTAGGCCACAAATAGAGGAAATAGATATCTCCGAAAAGACCGAGTTTCATCTCACACCAATGCAACTGCAAAGGCTGGAGAAAGTGAAGAAGTCGTTTCCTTCTTACTCGGATTTAGGCCTAGGGAGGACCCATGTTATGAAGCACGTCATTGAGGTTTTCGATGAAACTCTACCCGTCAAGCAAAAATATTACCCCATGTCGCCCGTGAAGTTAAAGAAAGCGTACCAGGAACTAGATCGAATGATAGCACTTGATATTATTGAAGAGAGTAATAGCGCTTGGAGCTCGCCAATCGTAATTGTAGAAAAACCGGGCAAAGATCGTTTGTGTATCGATCTTCGCAAAGTTAATGAACGAACAAAAAAGGATGCCTCTCCTGCGCCTCATGTGGAAGGCATATTGAGTAGTCTCCAGAATACATTTTTCGTAACTAGTCTCGACTTGAAAGATGCCTTCTGGCAGATTCCTCTCCAGAAGGCATCTCGAGAGAAAACAGCGTTCACGGTCCCTGGCCGGCCGTTATATCAGTTTAAGGTCATGCCTTTTGGCCTGTGTAACGCCAGCCAGAGACTGTGTCGTCTGATGGACCGCGTTATACCCGCGAGCCTAAGGGAGTTTGTTTTCGTGTATATTGACGATCTTTTGATTTGTTCTCCGGACTTTGACTCACACCTCCAACATCTTTCCGAAATGGCAAAATGTTTGTCAAACGCAGGCTTAACTATTAATTTAAAAAAATCGAAATTTTGTCAAAAGGAGGTTAAGTACCTAGGATTTGTGATAGGGCAAGGAGAACTTCGTACAGACTCAGCGAAAGTACAGTCTATGCTAGATTTTCCAGTACCCACAACCGCGAAGCAACTTCGTCGTTTCCTCGGCATGTGCGGGTGGTACCGGAGATTTTTACCAAATTTTGCCACTATCACCGCTCCCATGACCGATTGTCTGAAAAAGGGCAAGGAATTCCAGATGACAACGGAAGCGCATCAGAGTTTCGAAACCTTGAAACAAGAGCTTACGTCACCCAAAGTGCTGACAAACCCTGACTTTACAAAACATTTTTACTTACAGTGCGATGCTTCTAACACTAGCATCGGCAGCGTGCTATTCCAGCTCGATGACCACGGTGGGGAGCGGCCCGTCGCATATATGTCACAAAAATTAAATTCAGCACAGAAAAACTACACGGTCACCGAGCTGGAGTGTCTCGCGGCTGTTGTCAGTGTGCAGAAGTTTCGACCGTACATAGATGGCCTCCCATTCACAGTAATTACTGATCACATGAGCCTTAAATGGCTCATGAATCAAAAGGACTTATCGGGACGTCTCGCAAGATGGAGCCTTAAGCTGCAGGCGTTCAATTTTAACATTGTCCATCGAAAGGGCACTGCCAATATTGTGCCAGACGCACTAAGCCGAATGTTCTTGGAAGAAATTTCTACAATTACAAGCGGGATAGAGTTAAATTTAGACGCCAAAGATTTTAAAGAGGCTGAATATTTGAGTTTAGTAGACAAAATCAAAGCAGAGAGGGACGCACTCCCAGATTTAAAAACCCTAGATGGTATAGTTTTTAAAAGAACGAGATTTCGCCTAGATGAGCAAAACGAGACTATCTGGAAGGTTTGGGTTCCCAAGGGTCTTCGTGGTCAGCTGTTGCAAAAGTGCCATGATGACGTATCGGCTGGACACGGAGGGGTTAGTAAAACGCTCTATCGCCTAAGGTCGAAATATTATTGGCCTGGCATGGTGTCGGAAACTGTGGCGTTTATTGGCAAGTGCGAAGTGTGTAAGATGACTAAAGCCACCAATAAAGTCTCTAGACCGCCCATGGGAAGCCAAATTACCTCAGAACGCATATTTCAAAGGCTGTTCATAGATTTCTGTGGACCATATCCACGAAGTCGTCAAGGCAATAGTTACGTTTTTGTTGTTCTGGATCATTTTTCAAAATTTCTATTTTTAAAACCTATGCGGAATGCTACAGCCTCGGAAGTTGTGAAGTATCTGGAAAATGAAATTTTTCACGTCTTTGGTATTCCAGAGGTGATAGTGTCGGACAATGGACGACAATTCATTTCGGAAACGTTTAGTGACCTTTTAAATAAGTACAGTATAAAGCATATGAGAACTGCGATTTATGCCCCTCAGTCGAACTCCTCGGAACGAGTGAATCGTTCGATGCTAGCAATAATTCGCGCGTATATCGAAGAAGGTGATCAGAAGAGTTGGGATACACATATCTCAAAAGCCGCTTTCGCCCTAAGAAGCTCATTTCATGAAGCTATCGGTATGGAGCCATACCGGGCTGTTTTTGGTCAGTCCATGATTCAACATGGTGGTTCATACGAGTTGCTCCGAACACTCGGCATTATGGGAGAGCCGGAAAACGAAATTTTGCCGAAAGACTGCCGGTTACAACTTCTTAGAGAAAAGATTTTAAAAAATCTGAGACAGGCTTATGATAAAGGTAAGAAACACTACGATTTGAGGTCTAGAAAGGTGAGTTATACAGTTGGACAGTGTGTCTATAGGAAGAATTATAAACTTAGTGATTCAACGAAAAATTATAACGCAAAATTAGCCCCGAAGTATTTGAAGTCTGTTGTCTTAAAAGTAATCGGAAGCTCGCTATACGAATTGGGGGACACTACAGGTAGATCGGTTGGAGTATACCATGCCGAAAATATACGAACTTGAAAAAGAAAATGGTTTTAGGGATAAACGATCGAATTAACATCGCTGAAGGCAGCTAAAAATAAGAAGAGCATGAGACGGTCATGGGCCCTTACCCCACGTTTGAGCGCGGACGCTATTTTTGTTTTAAATAACTAAGCATAGACTGAATTTACTTAATAATCGTATTCATTTTCTCGTTTTTCGAGCCAACCAACATCCAAAGTCGTTCGTTTGACTCGCCCTGTTGCGAGGAAATTTACTTTGTAAAAAAAAAAAAAAAAAAAAAAAAAATTTAATTGTACTTTAATATTTAAAATTGTAAAACAAAATTATTGAGCCTGGTAATGACTTTATGAAATAGGACTTATGATAATAACTACCTTTTATAACAACCCTAGGGTTAAAGTCATTTAGAACACTTCCACTGCATTTTCAGCAATTGTCAAATTTAACGAGTTAGAACTCGTTTCTGTCATCGGCCATTTCCTTTCCGACTGCAAGACAATTAAGTTCTTAGAAGGCCAATATCACGTGGAAATGAATAGAAAGAGTAATAAATAGTGCTTATATATTTTAAAACTTTTTATCAAAGATCAACAAAAAGCAGAGGAATTTAACTTCCCATAAAAAAAATTGGTTATAAAATTTAAAACCAAAACGTGACAACTGAAAGAAGTTTGTCTTTTTGCAAAAGAAAAATCAAACAAAATAAAAAAAATCGTAAGTTTCTTGAAGTTAAATTTTATTAATTTGGTTTTGTAGCACAAAAAACAAAATACATTCCTCTTCTGTAGGCATTGCAGAGGTTTGTAGCGTTTCAAGGAGTACTTCATCGCGTAGTGCTTCACGCAAAAAGCGTGGCCTACGTGAAGAAGTACTTCCATTTAAGGGCTTCCAAGGAAGAACAATTCTGAGTACAAATGATGCATCATAAATTTGCTAAGTCCAACTTAATAATCACGATGACGATAATGAGGTTGTAAGCTGTTTGATAGAACATCTTCTTGCCCATTCATTTATACGAACACCTAAACACGATTTGTTTCTCCATCCCTCAATGAAGTAGACGCACCATTTGTCTATGCGTATTGCTATTAATGGTTGCAACCTAACTGCAGTCGACGCAGGCCAATGTTCTCTGTGACTGTTGGGAGTCGCGCATGCGATGCTGCCGAATTTTAAGCAGAGCTAACGCGCAGAACAAAATAACACGCAGTGAGTTCGTTCCAACATATTTAAATATTTGTAGATGCGTACGAGAAAAGAAAACAAGCAGAAACGATTATAGTTAAAAAGAAATAAAACAGTTTGACACTAGTAGTGCAGGGATTGAGGGCAGTTTGTTTTGATTACGGTAGGGAAAAGATGAGTATTTGAGCAGTGAAAAGAGGAATCATTGTATCAAAACAGATGATGAAAAGAAAAGACAATGATTTAACCCTAGGATGTAAATAAATAAAAGAAAAGGAAAAAGATTGAAAGAGAAAAGTAATTGCCAAAAGAATTAAAGATAATTTCTAAGCAAAGATAGAAAAATAAAAGAAATAAATACTAATAAATATAATTTAAGGAAGAGCATTGTTAAATATAAACTGAACGTAACCAGTACTAACCCCTTTAGAAATAATAAAAATTAAATTTAGAAATAAGAAATATTTGAACAAAGAAAATGTGAAAATAAAAAGGTGAAATTGAATATGTATAACTAAAAGAAATATTGTACGTGTGTATGTTGAGGGAACAAACCAGACAAGGTAGGCGGACTGACGGGAAGGACATGCCGGACTATATAAATAATTAATTAGGACAGAGGTTTCGACGTAGGGGCTGTAAACACAATTGTTATTTGATGAGACCATTACAGCATGGACGGGAGGGGATGGTCAAGCTTGTCACGTCATCTACGGCAAGCTTATGAGTGGCTGTTGGAAATTTTATGAAATAATGAAGTGTAAACGGGTACGATATTTTTGTGTACCGCGGCGGAGCATACCCTCTCGTAACAAAGAATCCACCCATCCGGCGAGCTAGGTTGTGCCAAATGCAAGCGTACCCAGTGACGAGGGGATTGCAAAATTAGAGCTAAGTCCGCGCGTGGTAACACTGGCGCCCAACGTGGGGCAGACGATAAAATATGAGTATAAAATAAACCGTAGTTGATAGTGTGAAGTATCGCTTAACGCCTACATGGTGTTTCACTGATATCGCAACGATATAAGCATTGAAATAATTATTAAAAGAGTTTTATAGTTAAATATTAAAGTTTATTTTGGATACCGCTTTATTTTCATAAAATTTTTAACATTTTTTATTGACGATTAGATTTAAGGGTATTTTGGTATCTCTATTTGAGGCAAATAAGCTTTGGTAGATTGTGCTAAAATATTTTTGAAAGAGCATTTTGCTGCCTGTTTAGAAAGAATTTTGATCATTCAGTGAGGTTTAATGTGATTTCGAAAATAAAAATATAGGTAAAGATGGCTAGCACAGTTAGTATTATGTTATTTAAATACGACTGTTGTGGTAATCGAAAAGGTACATAGAGACGGACGACACCTTGGTCTGTTTGTGAACGTAATACATACACACGATAAGTTAAATACAGAAATAACCAAGTTATAAATAATTTTAAGGAAATTAAAAAAATTTTGAAATTTGCAAAGATTCTGGATATTGGTTGATAGCTAACGCGAAAAAAAAATAGAATATATTGTGGGTTGTTTTAAAATTAAGTTTGGTTTTATAAAATTGTTGGTTCAGCGATTTTAATCCGAATGTCTGAAGAGGACAATAATTTAGTAAGACTTAGGAGCGGCAAGGCTTTTCAGCGGGTTTCGGCAGTCGAAACTGGCAACATGGTTTTAGATGACAACAACGGCGAGGTTCAAGGAGCAACTTCGTTACCACCTGCTGTAAGCATGGAGGCTTTGATGAACCGTTTTGAAATGATGTTCGTGCAGCATCAGATGGAGGTCAGTCGAGCTACTAATGAGGCAGTTCGAAGTGCTGTAAAGGGCCTTAGGAAAGACGTCGACGGCATTAGCGGTAGGCTTTCAAGTTTAGAAAGGGCTGGATCAGAAAATGTTTCAGATGAAGTCAATAACGAAATTAGGGACGAAGAGGTTCAGAATAACTCTCGTAGAAGATTATTCGACCAGACGCCTTTTAATACGACAGTCACTAGATCAGGTAATAGTGGCGGTGAAGACACCAGTTATAGAGGAGATAAAAGAGTTCGCGATTGGGGGTTAAAATATGACGGCAGTCTCAAGTCAATTCCAGTTGAAAGATTCTTGTTTAGGGTAGAAAGTCTCCAGAAGAAGCATAATATTTCGAGTGAAGAGCTCTATGCAAATTTCCACCTTTTGTTAGAAAAACAGGCTCAAGAATGGTTTTGGCTATATATGGAAGAACATGCGGAGGTAGGTTCTACAAATTTTTCAAATTTTCGACTTGCGTTTCTAAATCAGTTTAGACAAGCCGACTGCGATGAGGAAATACGAGCAGCGATTAATGACCGTGTGCAAGGTTCAGGAGAGTCATTTGACGATTATTACGCAGCAATACGAGGTATGGCATTTACCATGAAAACAAAATTAGAAGAAAATACTCTTGTTAGTATAATTCGGAAAAGTTTGAGGTTTCGTATAAGAGATTTAATTTTTGGCTGCAAGATTGAGAGCTTAGATCAGTTGCGATTCGAATGTCGGCGAGCGGAAAAACATTTGTCTCAATTTTCCAGCAAAGGTAGTTATAAAAAGAAGGTAGAAGAGTTAGGTTGGGAAACGGAAGACGCGACAGCTGGTAGCGATCAGGCGAACATCGAAGCTTTTGAAATGAGGTCGAGAAATTTCTCTTCATCTGAAGCCGGTCATAAGCCATTTCAACCTCAGCCACAGAAATTTGCTAAAGAAGGAAAGGGGCCGACATGTCAATGTGATTCACCTTTTCATAAGCTCGTATGCTTTAAATGTAATCAGACAAATTTGAAATGTTTTCTTTGTGAGAAATGTCTGGCGGAAAACAGGAAAACGGACGATCAATCCGGGAAGAATCGTCCGGTCAATTCTGTCCCGGACAAGGCAACTCAATAGCCATATTAGAAAATTTTAAGACACCGATTTCAGATACCAAATCGAATTCCACTTTTAAAAGTACACTAAAAGAACGGCAAAAGAAGTATGATGAGGTGAGGGCACGTATATTTAAGGATTTTGACAAGAAAGCAACTAGTGCTAGAAAATTTAACAAAATTAAGAAAATCCAACAAAAATGTAAATTTAGGAAATTGGAGGTAAAATCGATAGCAGCATCTGTAATTAACAATGCAAATGATCAAAGACCATATACTAAGATTTTAATTGAGGGTTTCGAGATATTAGGTTTGCTAGATAGTGGAGCAAGTGTGAGTTGTTTTGGCAATGGAGCTCTAGGGATAGTCGAGAGGCTTACCCTTAATATTTTACCGTTAGATGAAGAGATTAAAACAGCCGATGGCAAGGTTCAGGCTATTGTAGGCAAGGTCGAGGCCAAAGTCACATGGAGGGACAAAACTATCCCCATGGTATTTTATCTAGTACCGAGTCTACAACAACAACTGTATCTAGGCATTGATTTCTGGGATAAGTTTGGCATTAGGCCACAAATAGAGGAAATAGATATCTCCGATAAGACCGAGTTTCATCTCACACCAATGCAACTGCAAAGGCTGGAGAAAGTGAAGAAGTCGTTTCCTTCTTACTCGGATTTAGGCCTGGGGAGGACCCATGTTATGAAGCACGTCATTGAGGTTTTCGATGAAACTCTACCCGTCAAGCAAAAATATTACCCCATGTCGCCCGTGAAGTTAAAGAAAGCGTACCAGGAACTAGATCGAATGATAGCACTTGATATTATTGAAGAGAGTAATAGCGCTTGGAGCTCGCCAATCGTAATTGTAGAAAAACCGGGCAAAGATCGTTTGTGTATCGATCTTCGCAAAGTTAATGAACGAACAAAAAAGGATGCCTATCCTGCGCCTCATGTGGAAGGCATATTGAGTAGTCTCCAGAATACATTTTTCGTAACTAGTCTCGACTTGAAAGATGCCTTCTGGCAGATTCCTCTCCAGAAGGCATCTCGAGAGAAAACAGCGTTCACGGTCCCTGGCCGGCCGTTATATCAGTTTAAGGTCATGCCTTTTGGCCTGTGTAACGCCAGCCAGAGACTGTGTCGTCTGATGGACCGCGTTATACCCGCGAGCCTAAGGGAGTTTGTTTTCGTGTATATTGACGATCTTTTGATTTGTTCTCCGGACTTTGACTCACACCTCCAACATCTTTCCGAAATGGCAAAATGTTTGTCAAACGCAGGCTTAACTATTAATTTAAAAAAATCGAAATTTTGTCAAAAGGAGGTTAAGTACCTAGGATTTGTGATAGGGCAAGGAGAACTTCGTACAGACTCAGCGAAAGTACAGTCTATGCTAGATTTTCCAGTACCCACAACCGCGAAGCAACTTCGTCGTTTCCTCGGCATGTGCGGGTGGTACCGGAGATTTTTACCAAATTTTGCCACTATCACCGCTCCCATGACCGATTGTCTGAAAAAGTGCGATGCTTCTAACACTAGCATCGGCAGCGTGCTATTCCAGCTCGATGACCACGGTGGGGAGCGGTCCGTCGCATATATGTCACAAAAATTAAATTCAGCACAGAAAAACTACACGGTCACCGAGCTGGAGTGTCTCGCGGCTGTTGTCAGTGTGCAGAAGTTTCGACCGTACATAGATGGCCTCCCATTCACAGTAATTACTGATCACATGAGCCTTAAATGGCTCATGAATCAAAAGGACTTATCGGGACGTCTCGCAAGATGGAGCCTTAAGCTGCAGGCGTTCAATTTTAACATTGTCCATCGAAAGGGCACTGCCAATATTGTGCCAGACGCACTAAGCCGAATGTTCTTGGAAGAAATTTCTACAATTACAAGCGGGATAGAGTTAAATTTAGACGCCAAAGATTTTAAAGAGGCTGAATATTTGAGTTTAGTAGACAAAATCAAAGCAGAGAGGGACGCACTCCCAGATTTAAAAACCCTAGATGGTATAGTTTTTAAAAGAACGAGATTTCGCCTAGATGAGCAAAACGAGACTATCTGGAAGGTTTGGGTTCCCAAGGGTCTTCGTGGTCAGCTGTTGCAAAAGTGCCATGATGACGTATCGGCTGGACACGGAGGGGTTAGTAAAACGCTCTATCGCCTAAGGTCGAAATATTATTGGCCTGGCATGGTGTCGGAAACTGTGGCGTTTATTGGCAAGTGCGAAGTGTGTAAGATGACTAAAGCCACCAATAAAGTCTCTAGACCGCCCATGGGAAGCCAAATTACCTCAGAACGCATATTTCAAAGACTGTTCATAGATTTCTGTGGACCATATCCACGAAGTCGTCAAGGCAATAGTTACGTTTTTGTTGTTCTGGATCATTTTTCAAAATTTCTATTTTTAAAACCTATGCGGAATGCTACAGCCTCGGAAGTTGTGAAGTATCTGGAAAATGAAATTTTTCACGTCTTTGGTATTCCAGAGGTGATAGTGTTGGACAATGGACGACAATTCATTTCGGAAACGTTTAGTGACCTTTTAAATAAGTACAGTATAAAGCATATGAGAACTGCGATTTATGCCCCTCAGTCGAACTCCTCGGAACGAGTGAATCGTTCGATGCTAGCAATAATTCGCGCGTATATCGAAGAAGGTGATCAGAAGAGTTGGGATACACATATCTCAAAAGCCGCTTTCGCCCTAAGAAGCTCATTTCATGAAGCTATCGGTATGGAGCCATACCGGGCTGTTTTTGGTCAGTCCATGATTCAACATGGTGGTTCATACGAGTTGCTCCGAACACTCGGCATTATGGGAGAGCCGGAAAACGAAATTTTGCCGAAAGACTGCCGGTTACAACTTCTTAGAGAAAAGATTTTAAAAAATCTGAGACAGGCTTATGATAAAGGTAAGAAACACTACGATTTGAGGTCTAGAAAGGTGAGTTATACAGTTGGACAGTGTGTCTATAGGAAGAATTATAAACTTAGTGATTCAACGAAAAATTATAACGCAAAATTAGCCCCGAAGTATTTGAAGTCTGTTGTCTTAAAAGTAATCGGAAGCTCGCTATACGAATTGGGGGACACTACAGGTAGATCGGTTGGAGTATACCATGCCGAAAATATACGAACTTGAAAAAGAAAATGGTTTTAGGGATAAACGATCGAATTAACATCGCTGAAGGCAGCTAAAAATAAGAAGAGCATGAGACGGTCATGGGCCCTTACCCCACGTTTGAGCGCGGACGCTATTTTTGTTTTAAATAACTAAGCATAGACTGAATTTACTTAATAATCGTATTCATTTTCTCGTTTTTCGAGCCAACCAACATCCAAAGTCGTTCGTTTGACTCGCCCTGTTGCGAGGAAATTTACTTTGTAAAAAAAAAAAAAAATTTAATTGTACTTTAATATTTAAAATTGTAAAACAAAATTATTGAGCCTGGTAATGACTTTATGAAATAGGACTTATGATAATAACTACCTTTTATAACAACCCTAGGGTTAAAGTCATTTAGAACACTTCCACTGCATTTTCAGCAATTGTCAAATTTAACGAGTTAGAACTCGTTTCTGTCATCGGCCATTTCCTTTCCGACTGCAAGACAATTAAGTTCTTAGAAGGCCAATATCACGTGGAAATGAATAGAAAGAGTAATAAATAGTGCTTATATATTTTAAAACTTTTTATCAAAGATCAACAAAAAGCAGAGGAATTTAACTTCCCATAAAAAAAATTGGTTATAAAATTTAAAACCAAAACGTGACAACTGAAAGAAGTTTGTCTTTTTGCAAAAGAAAAATCAAACAAAATAAAAAAAATCGTAAGTTTCTTGAAGTTAAATTTTATTAATTTGGTTTTGTAGCACAAAAAACAAAATACATTCCTCTTCTGTAGGCATTGCAGAGGTTTGTAGCGTTTCAAGGAGTACTTCATCGCGTAGTGCTTCACGCAAAAAGCGTGGCCTACGTGAAGAAGTACTTCCATTTAAGGGCTTCCAAGGAAGAACAATTCTGAGTACAAATGATGCATCATAAATTTGCAAAGTCCAACTTAATAATCACGATGACGATAATGAGGTTGTAAGCTGTTTGATAGAACATCTTCTTGCCCATTCATTTATACGAACACCTAAACACGATTTGTTTCTCCATCCCTCAATGAAGTAGACGCACCATTTGTCTATGCGTATTGCTATTAATGGTTACAACCTAACTGCAGTCGACGCAGGCCAATGTTCTCTGTGACTGTTGGGAGTCGCGCATGCGATGCTGCCGAATTTTAAGCAGAGCTAACGCGCAGAACAAAATAACACGCAGTGAGTTCGTTCCAACATATTTAAATATTTGTAGATGCGTACGAGAAAAGAAAACAAGCAGAAACGATTATAGTTAAAAAGAAATAAAACAGTTTGACACTAGTAGTGCAGGGATTGAGGGCAGTTTGTTTTGATTACGGTAGGGAAAAGATGAGTATTTGAGCAGTGAAAAGAGGAATCATTGTATCAAAACAGATGATGAAAAGAAAAGACAATGATTTAACCCTAGGATGTAAATAAATAAAAGAAAAGGAAAAAGATTGAAAGAGAAAAGTAATTGCCAAAAGAATTAAAGATAATTTCTAAGCAAAGATAGAAAAATAAAAGAAATAAATACTAATAAATATAATTTAAGGAAGAGCATTGTTAAATATAAACTGAACGTAACCAGTACTAACCCCTTTAGAAATAAGAAAAATTAAATTTAGAAATAAGAAATATTTGAACAAAGAAAATGTGAAAATAAAAAGGTGAAATTGAATATGAATAACTAAAAGAAATATTGTACGTGTGTATGTTGAGGGAACAAACCAGACAAGGTAGGCGGACTGACGGGAAGGACATGCCGGACTATATAAATAATTAATTAGGACAGAGGTTTCGACGTAGGGGCTGTAAACACAATTGTTATTTGATGAGACCATTACAGCATGGACGGGAGGGGATGGTCAAGCTTGTCACGTCATCTACGGCAAGCTTATGAGTGGCTGTTGGAAATTTTATGAAATAATGAAGTGTAAACGGGTACGATATTTTTGTGTACCGCGGCGGAGCATACCCTCTCGTAACAAAGAATCCACCCATCCGGCGAGCTAGGTTGTGCCAAATGCAAGCGTACCCAGTGACGAGGGGATTGCAAAATTAGAGCTAAGTCCGCGCGTGGTAACAAACTTTTTTATAAACAAACCAATAGCATTGCCATACTTTTTATCAAATTGTTTTGTCAAGTAACCGGACGATGGTGAAACATAAAATACTAACCCTGGGTTAGATACTGCTCGTTAAACACACTGCCCGTTATTTAACTTACTGCTAAAATAAAATTAATCCTATATTGTGAAAAGGACCGTAAAAGTGTTTAATTTTAAACAATATGTGCTTGAAATCAGCCACATATGTATGTCTAAATGACATCAAAATGTTTAATATTAAGCTTATCTGTCTAAAATGAAACAAAGCTGTCAAGCAACACTTAACCGATTAATTTCTACATAATATTAAAGAACAACAATATTTTTAAACCGTTTGTTGAATTTTGAACAAATAAATATGTTTAATTTTTTTTAGAGTATCGCATGAATGTCGAAAATTTGGCTGTTTCTGCTGATCGATACCGAAACAAAGTTATTTCTAACTAAATGGTAAAAGTGCACGGCATAAGGCTTAAACAACAGTGCCACATGTCCATAAAGCCCGTAAAACTTTTTAATTACGTCATGGCACATTTCCGGCTCTTGTACTCTTCCTAAATTGCATGATTTAACATCATTGCATTTCTTTGTACAGCATTACTGAATGTCTTTGTCAGCATGCCCCAGCCAAGTGTGAATTGAAAATAAAAAGCTCCATCGACTAAATTAAACCATATTATGTCATTGATCCAACTAAAAAGATTAAATTATTATTTACAATATTCGTTTAACACTAGAAATGTACCTTTAGCAACCGTATGTGTTCGGATATGATATATGGCATAATACATATCGGGCATAATTTGTTTAAAATTAAACACTTTTAGCAAAATTTAAATATTTTTGCCTAAAATAAGACAAATGTTTTTTTGTTGCAAATAACCGCAAGATCGATGTAATATTAAAGACAAGTTTTTTTTTTCAAAAAAAAAATCTAGACACTATGTGATCCTAAATTGTAAGCAATATTTTCGTTGAAAATTTTATCGATAATAGTCGGCAACACTTTACTGAATAATTTTGGCCTAAATTTAGACAACTATTTCTTTAAACCTTTTGTTGATTTTTATACTGCGTTTAAAACTTAACGTGCTGTTAAGATAATAGCAATACAAACACATTTTTTCACTAATACATTTTTTTTAATTGTCTGAACTACTGCCCTGAATATTTTGAAGACAGTAAATAGGACAATGATTTAACGCATGCTGATAATAATTCAATTTTTGTGTACCGAAAAAAAAAATCAAAATGGAAAAATCTTCTTCAAATCACTAGGTCCCTGTTTCCTAGCATCGGGCGACTACAACGCTAAACATACATTTTGGGGATCACGACTAATAACACCAAAAGGTCTTGTTTTGTTTGACACAATTTCAAAAATGCATCTCAATGTGATCTCGAGTGGCCAACCCACCTATTGGCCTACTGATCGACAAAAAATTCCGGATGTTATTGATTTTGGCGTGTTTAAGGGTATTTCAAGAGAAATTAGTGGTATTTCAAGAGAATCTAGTGGTGAAACACCACTAGAATTATCCTCAGATGTTTCACCCACTATTGTCTATATATGGAATCAACAAAATATCGTATCACCAACAACCAGGACAATCATAAATTGGCTGAAATATAGAAAATATCTCAGCACGCATTGCTCGGAAAACATCCCGCTAAGAACACCAGAAGACACAGAGCAGTGTATAATTGATTTTGATCGAAACATCAAATTAGCTGCCCAACATGCAACTGTAACCCGGCAAATAGACAGATGCAATCACATTTATTCTGCAGATGTCGAGCGGCTCTTAACTGAAAAAAGAAAAATTCGTAGAGAGTGGCAATCATATAGATCTCCTCAACTTAAAAATAGACTTAAAGATTGCACAAAGCGGCTAAGAGACCAACTAGAATTTCAAAGGGTAGCATCTCTGAAAAATTATCTGGAAGATCTGGACCCAACTCCACAATCAGATTATTCATTATGGTGTGCATGTCGAAACCTCAATAGACCAGTCGTACGTAAGCCTCCATTGCGAACTTCTTGTGGAGACTGGGCAAGAAATGATACCGAAAAAGGTAATGTGTTTGTTGATCATTTAAAAAACGTGTTTACTACAATTGTCTCGACTGATATAGCTGAGCTCCCACCTATCGATGTTAGTCCGGCAGTTACCCTAAGGTTCAGGCTTCGAGATATTGAAAAGGCAATAACTGATTTAAATACTAAGAAAGCTCCTGACATTGATAAAATCAGTAACAAGATGTTATTTGAATTGCCCCTTTTAGCCCAAAAAATCATTCTTTTTGTTTTTAATGCTATTTTACGTCTTGAGTACTTTCCTACAAAGTGGAAAATTTCTTTGATTACTATGATACCTAAGCCTGGAAAAGACAACACCTAGGTTGAGTCATACAGACCTATAAGCCTATTATTAAATATATCAAAGCTGTTCGAAAAAATATTAATAATTAAGTTGAACCCAATTCTGAGCGCCAAAGGATGTAATCCGAACCATCAATTTGGCTTCAAAAAACAACAAAGTACGATCCAACACACAGATTAGTAAATGTAATTAAAAAGACCTTTGAAGAAAAAAAATACTGTTCTGCACTTTTGATTGATGTTTCTCAAGCATTTGACAAGGTATGGCACGAAGGCCTTATATACAAGTTAAAGCTGAATTTGCCCAAAAACTTCTATAAGCTCATAAAAAATTATTTAACTGATCGAAAGTTCATACTAAAAGAAGGAGATTTCTTAAGCTCGCCTCAGCTTATTAAAGCCGGAGTTCCACAGGGTAGTATTTTGGGACCCATTTTATACTTGCTGTACACATCCGATATGCCAATTAGCAATCAAGTGCAACATTTGCTGATGACACAGCTTTTTTAAGTATTCATGAAAGCGCGCAAGTAGCATCACAAAATTTACAAGATCACTTACTGAAATTGGAAAAATGGTAGAAGAAATGGAGAATTAAGGTGAATGAACAAAAATGCACTCATATAACTTTCACACTGCGTAGGGACTCATGCCCCCCTATTCGCATAAATAATCAAATGATACCCCAGCTTTCAGACGTCAAATACCTCGGTATACATCTTGACCGGCGCCTTACTTGGAAAAGCCACATAGAATCCAAATTGACACAAATGAAGTTAAAAGCAGTCCAACTAAACTGGCTTATTGGCAGAAACTCTATCCTCAGCTTAGATTGCAAATTACTACTCTACAAGTCGATACTTAAACCAATTTGGTGCTATGGGATTCAATTATGAGGTACTGCCTCAGCTAGCAATGTTGAAAAAATACAAAGGCGCCAAAATAAGATTCTTCGAATGATCACAGTTGCCCCCTGGTATATCTAATATTCACAAAGATCTAAACGTGCCAACAGTTAAATCAGAAATAGCGAAACATGCGGTAACGTATTTGAAAAAGCTTGAAACTCATCCAAATCCACTGGCGCGTAACATTCTTAATGCTCCTGGTTACATTAGACTAAAAAGAAGAGATACTGCTTTTCTTGGCCGTACAATAGAGGGATGACCCGTAAATAATTTCAACAATCGTGCAACATACATTTTTTTTTGTCTTGCACTGGCTGGACTTAAAAAGTATATTTTATTTTAGACTTAAGATATGAGTAATTATTGTTAGTTCAAACATATTGAAGATATAATAAATAAATATGAATTCAAAAAAAAAAAAATGGAAAAATCAAAAACAGTGATTTAACGTATGCCGACAAAAATTTCAAAAATTTAAATGAATTGGCCTTAGTATTGTCTGGACTCCTATACTACGGAGACAATTGTCAGTTTTTTTGACAACTAATACGTATTATTTTATTGCCATGACAGTACTTTCAAATGTAAACGCATTGTTAGACAAAATATGTTTAATTATTTTAAACAAATTGTGTTTAATTTACACATATTTCAGTTTTCAAAATTTTTAATTTTTTTTAATAATAAATTAAATATTTAAATAAATTAAATATGTATGTTATATAAATAAATTATTTATATAGGCTTAAGTTCTTAATTATAAAGAGATAAAGAAAAATTTAGACACCAGCAGACCAGAATGCATTTTCTAGACAGCTACGTCCGTCATCAGTACTCTTCGTATCTATCTACCTGGTAGTTTCAATTGTTATTAATTTTCTATTTAAACGATATATGAAATATAATGTAAAATTAAAATTTCTCATATTCTATTTCTTTGATAAGTTTGTTTAAATAGAAAATTAATAACAATTGAAATTACCAGGTAGATAGATACGAAGAGTAGAAAATGCATTCTGGTCTGCTGGTGTCTAATTTTTCTTTATAATTAAGAACTTTAGCCTAAATAAATAATTTATTAATTTTTTACTTTGTTTTATTTGCATCTGAGCAAATATACATAAATATTTTTGCTCAAGAATTTTTTAGTGCAAACGAAGCAAAAGCAAGCAAAGTTCAAGCATGTATATTTTGTTGTTGTGTTGATAAAACGATGCATTTTTGCTTACGTTTGCTTGTTTGCAGACTTTGCACTACCCATCGTGAGAATCCCTATTAAAAACAATAATTTTTTAAGTTTTAAGAAGTTTTTAAGAAGTTTTAAAACAAAAAAGTATTTTTTTCAAAACAAAGAGAAAACAAAAAATTGTAAATAGAGTCGAACTTCCCTATATTGAATCTTCATGGGGATAGAAAATCACTTCGTTGTATAGAAAATTCAAATTTTAATCTGCAAACTTGTTTCTTTGTTAAGAAAAATTCATTGTATGGAAATTCACTATAAAGAAATAAAAATACACTGACATTGAAACGAAAAAGCTGTATTTTTTAAATGAATTCATAATAGGGATTCATTTTATAGAAGTTCACTAAAAAGAAGTTTTTGACATTCTCTGGCGCAAATATAAATCGAGTTAGCTGCCGTAGTGATGCCGCCTGGTTAAATGCGCCTTAATATGTGCATACATATGTGTTTAATTACACTTTTTATATTTTTCTAATTGTTTTATTATTTATCGTTGTCGTTTTTCAAACTTAAACAATTTACAAAGTATTATTATAAATTAAATGAAAAATTTTGTCAGATTTTCTTTTTTGCTGATTTTTTGCTCCTCCGATTGTTTAACACTTAAATGAGCAGAACCAGTCTATTGTAGTTGAACAAGGTGTTAAGTTTTTTGGATCATAGCAATGAGGCAATGAATATTAATGTATCAAGTGTCTTTGTACTAAACCATGTTATTCTCACGAGCCTCATGCTTGCTTTCAATGATAACATCGCGCTGAACGATCTTTACACGTAATTCGTTAGGTGTAAATTGTGAAACGTACCTAGAAACTTGGAAACCACCTTTGCCAATATCTGGAATAATTTCAGAGTTTAAACAGTGGTCTAATTTACCACGTCCAGGACGTTGAAATTTTGCCAACACCTAAGGATTATAACGTACGCCAGTGAACGCTGATAAGGACGTATAAATCTGTTGGATACAAACAAAGAACACAATTATCTTTAAACAGCTTATTCAATTTCCATGGTCCAACTAAAAAGAATAAATCATCATTATTATTACTTATAAAATAAATTAAACACTAATATTTTACCTTTAATAATTTTCCATCGTTGATACCTTTTTCTGAATAATTGTCTGTCTTCAAAAGAAGTAGGAGGTTATCAATTCGTCTGAATGTTGCTTTTTTTATATTTGTGCCCTCAGAACTCAGCAATTTCTGAACCGATTTTAATAATTTTTTCTTTATTTGAAAGGTTATGCTTACAGAATGGTCCAGTTTTAAAATTTTGAAAAATTGCGTATCACTATAGCTCCCACCGACAGAAAGTAATTTAAAAAGAATCTTTGTGGCCAGGTTCTCTATAACAACAGGTCTTTAATTTAAAATTGTAAATTAAAGGGTTTCCCGACAGGTGATGTTATTTGATCTTTGTTGCCCTATCTTTGAAACCGTTAGAGACGGTCAGTCAGTGTACCTGACGTATTTGCAGTATATGGCCGTAATTCTTGGACCGTTATAGGCAGACATTTGATGGCTTCACCAAAAAGGAACCACAAGCACTAGGCAAGACACAAGAAATCTCGCAATAAAAAAATAAATGCAAAAAGTTTTCAATTAAAAGATAAAAAGGAAAAGTAAAAAATTAACTTTCCTTTGGTTTATTTAAATCTACAATAAGGCAAATAAAAATACCAATAAATTACAATTTAATTAAAAATGCAAGTTTATAAAATTACAAAATTTAAGGAAACAAAACGATTTTTGATTCGATCACTATATCAATTACAATTTTAAGACGAATGCCAACGATATGGCGCAAAGAAATATAACAAAGTTAATCAATTTTGACCAACGATATGGCGCAAAAAAATTATTATTCGAAAAAATACAATTTAGTTATTCTAAAGGCGCGACTTCCACCACGATAAGAAGTATAAAGCCAAGGATGATGAATAAGCGGCAATTGATGATAGACGTCAAGAATTTCCACTAGCTTTGGCATCACTCTCAACCATGAACCAGGGATGGAAAATCATTATTTTGTCTAGACGTGAACACACATAATGTGTGTTATTATGGTCGCTATTACCGCTATAAAAATTAAAATAAAAGGCGGATGTTGGTGAAAATAGCCAAATTTTTGAACAGTAATAGGGAGATGCTTGAAAATCACATAGTCTTTACTTCTTTTCCTGCTACTTTTGACGTATTTTTGGTATCTTTTATTTGGTTTAAATACTAGTTCTTACAGATAACTTCTTACATTTTCATTTAAGAACTAGTGTCCAACTATCTGTTTTGAAGTCGGTTTTTTGCCAGAATTATTTCGATAGATATTTTGATGTTGTTTAGACATATCGGGATGTTTTTAAGCATAATTTGTTGAAAAATAAACACTTTTAACAATATTTTTATATTTTTGCGTAAAATAAGACAAGTTATGTTTTTTTTTTTTTTGTTGAATATAACAACAAAATCGATATAATATTAAACAACAATTTCTCAACAAAAATTTATACACTATCAGCTGTATGCTCTCGATATGTTGTAGTTTATTCATAATACGCTTTTATCCACTACCTAAAACAAAGTTTGCCAACTCTGTTTTATATAAATAATCTTTGTTTTTTGACATACATACATATGAAAATTAATTATAAATTTTGTAACGCGTACGCATAATTTTTTTTTGCAAGGGATTATTTAATATTCCTCATTTAATTTTTTTTCACTTATAATATTTTATTTATTAATATCTCGCGTCAAAAAAATAAACAAATTTTTACAGAAAAGGGTAAAAAACACACAGAAAATATGCTCAGCTGGACCATTAGTTTTACCTAGTATTCAATTCGCCTTGGTTTGAAGTCTTCGTCAATGAAGAGCTTTTTATTGTCGGACTGTTAGAGGGACTAATAAAGCAATTTTCGAAGACTCCAAAGAAGCCTAGCAAATTAGTTATTAAATCGAAATTTTCTCGGATTAGATTCTTTCTAAAGAAATGGTTGATCTAGGTTTTATTTAAGCTCATTGCTCACGAAGCTGAAAGGAATCTGGACGACATGAATAATAAATATTAATTCCCACACCGAATTTACATGCTTATATACGAAACGTTAAAACTAATTCTGAATAAATAGAATTTGACATTTGAAGTTGGGACGGAATTATTGTTGGTTAAGGATTTCATAAATATACTCATAAATACGCTCAAAATACTAAAATTTTCAGGAGAGACAAAAAACTGTTTATGCGCAGAAGCAAAACACTTAACATAAAAATAGACATAACTGTATTTTTCCAGTTAAAGATGATAGTGATGTGAAAGAAATTTTTGCAGTAGTTAGAGATATCTAAACTGAATTAATTTATGGAAAAAAGTCAGTTTTTGGAAAATTTTGAGTTGTGACCCTTTTGTATTTAGGGTGCGATATGTATGTACATTTGGGTGGAACGAAAAAATATTTTTTTCAATTTCAATATGAAGTAGTAATAAAAAGTTTCCAAAAGCTATTGTTAAGTAATTGTAAAGTTTGACCACGATTGGAGTATTGTAAGAGGCCACAAATCCAAATGCCGCAGACCCAAATATATTGATATTATGTAAATTTTAATACATTTGAATCTGCAAAAACTGTATTATAGCAATAAAAGGAAAATTCTAAGTACATTTAATAAGTTTTAGTAAAACAAAAATCATTAAAATATATCTACCCCTATATTACTATAACAAAGAAAAAAAGTAAATTTAAAAAATATAATTTTTTTTTAAGTTATAAAATGTCGATGGACAACAAATGTTTGTGTTCTGCCTAACTTTAGGCGTAGTTTTAATAAAATTGAAATAATAAACATAATAAACAATAATGTTTAGCCATTATAGTTTGGTACTAGATTAGTATCAACTAAAAAATTACTGTTAGTTTAAAACAAATAAACATAAGTTGCTCTTATTGCTAACCAAAGTTAGGCTAAAGCAACAACGAATATAAGTTGGTAAATATTAAAAGAAAAATATTACACAAAAAGGAAAGCTTTGGGTTGTGGTATCTTTCGTTTTCACCAACTGTTGATTGATAATTGAATACAGGTTTTTCTCCTATTCCTTTATTTGGGTTTGGTTGGTTAAATAGATGATGGTTACAACTAAACACTACGCGAAGAATGCTGATGACGGACGTAGCTGTCTAGAAAATTCATTCCATTCTACTATAGCGTCTAAAAATAAAATTTTTCATTTATTCTTTAAAATTAAGCAAGTAATTTGTATTTGTTGTAGAATATAACGAACCTAAATCTAAATTCAACAAATTCATTTTATAGAATAACTTCTCACATAAAAAGACAAATTTTAATTACTATTATAACGGGTAATGCAAAAAATTATTTTTTGCCCTATATCAACTTTACAGGCTACTATGTACCTTTTCCCCCTGTGCACAGATGATGGGTATAACTAAGCATATATTTGTTGATGTTTTTATCTTAGTACGTACGGCACATCCTCTCACGTAATAATACAAACCGAAACTGTGGCAAAATTCTAAATATGAAAATACAGGAACTTTTTGTATAGGATTAAATTGGCAATGACAATCATAGTGTTGGTTTCGTACTTTTAATTTCCTGTCATAATTTACAGTTGCATTCCTACGAATAATATGCTATGTATTAAGTACAAATATTTTTGTGAATATTGCAGTTGTTTCTACTTCCACTATCGCTGTTATTGCCCTTGTAAATTATATTTTTACTATTTTATACGAGTAGTATGCTGCAAATATTCTTTTTGCTTTCGTAATAAAGTTTCAAAAAGGTTTGGGTACAATATTACTATTTGTATGATAATCTGTATGTATAAAACTGTTGCCTGCTACTTATAATGTTGATTATAGTTTTTCTCATGTTGTTCTTTGTTGTTCTGCATATTTTTTGTTGCAGTTTTTCCAAATAAGCAAAACAAACGGCAGTGTTTCGTAATCATAAAAAGCATAGATGTTCTACATCAAATAAATGAACCTTAGATATACAAGAAACGTACATATATTATTTAATCACCATTAAATATAAAGGGACGCTAGCTTATTTTACCCGGCTTTGCCTGTATTCACTTTAGAGTTTTCTAAGCACTTTTAAAACTGTTAACTATTTAAAGCCTTTGTCTCCTCTTAACCCAAAAGAAAAAAATTTAAATTCGATTAAGTAGTTTCGGAAAAAAAAACATTTGACAACAGCGCTACCTATCGAGAAAAATATACCAAGTTTGAGGTCAAGGGCAAACAAAACAAAAGTATTAAAAACATTTGGGCAGTTTCGGAGATTTGAATGTACGGCCCCATGATTTTAATACTCAATTGCCAATTTAACAGTTTTCTTCCCTCTGAGTTTGAATTTTTAAAACAGATATCGCCTAGTATTCCCTCATGGTAAAGATCTATGTATGTATATGTGTATTGAATTTCAGTCGCATAAAATTATAAGTTTTCCCCTTTTCTACCACTAGGTCAGAGTTTAGCAAGAGGCTATGTTTATCAAAAAGTACAAAAAATATAAAATACAAATAAAAACACTAAAATGAAAATAACAAAGAAAACTATTTGTGATTTTTACAAACAATTTTGTTTAATATTTTTCCTTTTTTTAGAAATATTTAAAAATGTTTTACTTTGTATGAATTTTATTTGAACTATTTTTAAATGATTAAATTATTTATTTAGGCTTAAGTTCTTAATTATAAAGAGATAAAGAAAAATTAGACACCAGCAGAGCAGAATGCATTTTCTATACAGCTACGTCCGTCATCAGTACTCTTCTTATCTATCTACCTGGTAGTTTCAATTGTTATTATTTTCTATTTAAACAAACTTATCAAAGAGATAGAATATGAGACATTTTTAATTTTACATTATATTTCATAGGAGATGGAGCTTTTTGAAATTGTTTTACACTTTTAAACACTATTTCTTTTTATAATATACTGCTGGTGTCTAAATTTTTCTTTATCTCTTTATTATTAAAAACTTAAGCCTAAGTAAATAATTTATTCATTTAAAAATAGTTCAAATAAAATTCATATAATCTAAAAGAAAATATTTTAATTAAAAAAGAAAAGATATATGAAAAACTAAATTATTGAAGCAGAATACCTACACACATATGTAAGTATATGTAATTCATAATACAAGATCCTAAAAATCTTCATAACTTCATCATCATCTGTAAATATTTACATACATATGTATATAAAATAAAACCATAATCTATTTTAATTAATTAAAAATACAAAAATTGATAAAACATTTATGTATGTACATATACATACATATATTTTCTGCTTCCTTTTTCTTTGACAGTTTTGTTTAAACAATTTTGTGGTGTTTTCAGACAGATCTGTCTAATATTGAACATTTTGTTAGTATTTAGACATATATGGCTAATTTTATGAATACTTTGCTTAAATTTAAAAAAATATATTTTTTTTTGTTACAAATGACCACAAATTTTACAATTCTTTGCTGTTATCTGTTATCAAAGGCGTACTCTAATACTTCCCTTTCGTTTCGTTGATTTTTGTTCTATTTTTTACTTTAACAAGTCTAGTTTGAAAAGTGGCCTTCCACATCTCGGAGGAAGAGGAAGCTTTTTTTGTATTCATAGCTGTTCTCAATGGTAACTGAAAGTTCGTAAAATTAGACAAGTTTTTTCAACAAAAATTTAGACACTATGGGATCCTAAATTTTCAGTAATATTTTAGAGTACATATAGTCATTTAAAAGAATATTTTTATTTTCTCCTATTTTGCTCTTTACAAGTCAGCCTGTTTAGTAAACATACAAAGAAAAAATAATACATATAACCCAAGAATTTTTCTCCATAAATTAAATATGACTTGTTTCCTAAACTTTTTTCAACCAGTTTATCAACGATGACTGCTATTTCTGCGTTGTGAAAATAAATGGAATAAAAGTTGGAACAAAACATGTTATAAAAGTGCCCTTAGTTAGCTGAGACGGCACACAGTGGGATTTTTGGTGCAATAAGTAATTTTTTTGACACATAAAATTTAAAAATGTAATGATGCAGTTTTGTAGAAAATAGATTCAGTATGAAGAATCCATAAATTGTATGCCAAAAAAGCGTTCATTTGTCTTTGAAATGCGAAGTAAAGTCACATGTATATTTTGGTCTAAAATATTGAAAACTGTTTACGCACTTCTATAGTGTTTGTACGTAAGATAATTTTATTGCTCTGATTCAAATAGTGATTTTTTTTTCAAATATGTCCTTTTCTGCGTATTTAAAAAAAATTATAAAGTTCGCTCATATGGTTTAAAAGATATGATAGAATAAAATTTGTTCTATAACGTGCCGTGATTACAAATTTCCTTGGAAGAAAAAAAAGGTTGCTCGGTGCTCCCGCTATAATAAAATGAAAGGTGAGACTTCATACTATCAATTAAAAAAAAAAGTTTAAATAATTCATAATCTTTTATAAAGTCATAAAAAATGTCTCCAAATACATGAAATTTTCAATTTTACAAAATTACAAAATTAAATTACAATTTGTGAAAATAGCAAATAGAGAAGTGAAAAAGGTATTATTAAAATGAGTTTATTTTCTGTGTTATATAGTGAACTGAGTTACGAACTCACTAATTGCAATGAATAAGACCTTAAAGGAACAGATGGGTATACGAGTGGATGCAGTTCAACAAGGAACTGGGTCTACTAACGATGGAAATACGTCCAGGCATTTCTTTTCTAACCCCGCCGATGTGACTGGTGTAGAGGAGCAACTAATTAATCGATTTCGCATTATACTACAAATAATAACTTTTGGCAAAAAAGTTAATTCCATGAAGTTCAAGAATTTTGCTCAAGATACAGCAAAACTTTCTGTTGAAAAATATAGTTGGTATTATATCCCAGTAACAGTGCACAAATTACTGATACACGGAAAGGATATCATGGATGTGGCAATACTTCCTATTGGAATGTTTTCTGAAGAAGGTAGAAATAAATATTATTATTATTATTAGCATTAGATGTCAACCCCGTTAACAGGTTCTGAAACTTGATGAAATGATAGATGATGAATAAAAGTCTATATTTAAGTGCATGTATTAAAATTAATTTATAAAATAAATAGTTTTGGTAAAGAAACAAAAAGTTGTGGGAAAAAATATATTCTGGGTTATGTGGGCGGTGGATAGTGGGCGTAGCCAATTTTAATGAAACTTTATTTTATTCTTAATTGAGGTAAGTAAAATTTCAAAAACTTTGGACCAAAAATAAATTTTGGGTTCTATGGGCGGTGGGTAGTGGGCGTCGCCAATTTTGATGAAACTTTATTTTATTCTTAATTGAGGTAATTAAAGGCTCGATGACAAATTTCAAAAACTTTGGGCCAAAAATAAATTTTGAGTTCTATGAGCGGTGGGTAGTGGGAGTGGCAAATTTTGATAAAACTTTATTTTGTTCTTAATTGAGGTAATAAAAGGCTCTGTGCCAAATTTCAAAACTTTGGACCAAAAATATATTTTGGGTTCTACGGGCGGTGGGCAATTTTGATGAAACTTTATATTTTTCTTAATTGAGCTAACCAAAGGCTCGGAGCAAAATTTTTTCTAAAAGTGTTTGACAAGTGGCGAATGTTTGTAATTTTACTTTATGCAAGTTTCCAGGATTTAGTAAAGAAAAATTCAAAACTGTTTTTTTGATGCGTCACAGATTAGGCAACTAGTGGAAGATCCTAATTTTGTGAAATCAATGACTTTAAGTCGAATTCAAAGCTAGGAATTCATTACTTTTGGTTATTAGTCATTTTCTAGGTAACAAGAAATCTGAACAACATCTAAAGCTTGTTGAGTGCATGCTATCGAACTTGCAATAGCTGGGGTGCTACATAAGTATAAAAATCCACTCTGCACTCGATATCCACAAAATTTGGGCGATTTTAGTAAGTTTATGACAATGGAATAGTGTTATCAGGGAAGGTAGGACTCACATACGATGGCGGACTGTTGTTGGAGTTTTTTATAACGAGATCTACCTAAAGTAGTTTATTCAAGGATATCTTGAAAAAGATCATTTGATAGTGTTCAATACAAATTTTGTTAACATGTGTGTTTTCTTTGACCAAATGACAAAAATGTATATTTCAAAAAGTAAATCTCTTAACAATCTCGCAGTATTTATTCCAAAATCAGGGCCGTAGAAATATGCAATAACAGAAAAAAAAATTAATGAACCGAGAATTGTGTTGAACAGTGTTATATTTTGGTCAATTGGAATTTATTTAAAACGTGTCTATAATTGATTTAATGAGTTTGCTTTAAATTTAAATTTAAATTCCATTTAATTTGTTATCCTTAGAAATAATTGCTTTTAAATGTTTTTTTTTTTAATTTAATTCTTGTTATTGTTTGGCATTTACATATTTCCATTGTTAAAACAATTTATTACAAACATTTTTTTGTTTCTACTATTTAGTTTTCTTTCTTTTTGTTAAACAAGTTTTTATTTTTGTAGTCGGTTTTTTTATTTTTTTTATTGTGGTGCTTTATTTCATTTATTATAAATGTGTGTTTTTTAGAAATTGTACAAAATATTTACTAAAATTTTACTAATTTAAGTTGAACATGCAACTTGTTATTGGTTGAGTATAAATAAAATGAATTTAGTTTTATAAATACAGTTGAAATATTAACAAAATGTAATTGTTGTTTGCATCTAGTGGATATATTTCAGAGTAAATATAACTAATATTGTACTGGATACTCAGACACACAGTAAAGTTGGTTGCACTGGAGTGAAAAGAGTTTTATTGTTGTTTTAATTGCTAAAAATAAGTAAAAAAAAACAACTTTTCGCAAAATTCAAATTTACTTTTTTGTAGATAGAAAGAAAGTAAACATAATGTGAAACTTTCAGTTTTTTCGTTTATTATTCAACAAAGTTTAACAGAGAACAGTATCATTAAAAAGAGTTCTTTTTTTTTTAATTTGGTACGTTTGGCAAGTTATGCTTTAAGTTGTACCTTGTAATTGAGCTGAAACTTTCAAAAAAAAATTAGTACAGAAATATTTATTTTGTTTTATAACTTTTCCTTTAATATTTAGATTAGAGAAAGAAAAATTAATTTGATTAATTCACAAGCTACTCGTGTATCGTTTATTGAAATATACTACTGAAGTACAGGTTGTGAACAGTTAAATATAGTTTTTTAATTTTATCTTCTATTGCTAAAGGTCAAACTTCAAGTAAAGATAGGCACTTTGGTGCAAGGGTATTTGTTTGCAGATTTACTCCATTATTTTTATTGAAATTGTTTAAATTTGTTTTCTTCTTCCCCAAAAATAGTAACTTACATCAGGGGAACATTTAATTAATAACTAAACAAAAATTATAAATAAATTTTAAGTAAAATTGGGTTAATGTTGTGTTGTAAACGAGATAATATTTTCAATCAATGCGGAAAAATCCAAACGCTGATTCCGATGACATCATGCTTAACAAATTTCAAATGTTTAATAAATTCATAAGTAAATGCCAGGTCTGGATTTGAAATGAAAATGTAGTTTTTTTAAGTGACTCCAAAATAAAAAAGGAAAAGTTTTAAAGTTTCTATGACCTTATTTTATTTGTGCTTAAAAAAGTATTTTGTTAAAAAAGTATTTTGTTAAGGATTAAATATATGAAATTGCGTTTCTGAATTTGTAATTAAATTTTTCATACTGAAGGTGACTGGTATGACTTCTGCTAGGGTTTTGTTCTACATGGGATAAAGTCCCTTAAAAACATTCGTAAAATCAAGCAATAGTGGCGAATTTAAGTTACTCTTCAACACCGAAACGTGCAAGTGCCGTGGGGTGTACTTAAGTCAGTGTCCTAAACGCTTCAAATAATGTTTTTTGACGAAACTAAAAGCTTTTAGTTATTAAAAACAGCTGTAGAGTGCAGTAAAACTCCTTTTACGAAATTCAAGTTTGACATACAAACCAAAATGTAAACTTATAATTTAATCTCCCTTGAGTGATTTTTTAAATGACTCTCTTTATTTGTGTTGTTATACTAGAGGAAGTTTAAGACAGTGTGGTGGAATCATTTTAGCAAATTATGTATTAGACTAGGTGACAAAAAAAATTATTTTTCTGCGGCGTGGACTTTTAAAATAATATAACAGATGTACATGTATAGACAGTAGAAAGAGGTTGCACCGCATATACGACGTTTGCCATTAATGCAGAGTTGCAGTTAGGAGACCAATTAATTACAAATATAGGAACATTTAGGGAAGGACGTATCGTACGCGAAACATGCATTTTTATTAAAAAGAGCATCAAGGAAATTTTAATTGATAATATTTAATTACGTATAATAAAATATGAAGCATGTCTTCTAGTTTGTGTGTTCCATTACGACCACTTAAGTTCACTTAATAACAAATTGTGTACAAATTTCGATTAAATATATATAAGGGAAGTGGAATTGAGTATGTACTAAAATAAGTAATTTTTACATCTTCATATCACAGGAAACCTTTGCTACAAAACTTTGAAACTCCTTCCATTGGGTTATCCATTTTGTGATAAATGAAAAGAAAGTTATGTTGGGTATGAAAACAGGGCTATTGGGCTCGTGTTATAATATACGTTATGCCTAGTTGTGTAAAAATTTTTGGGTTTTATGATGAAATTTACGAAAGCTGATGAAAAACCAGCTGTTGAAAAGACAAGGTAATATAGATCGTAACATTTTTTTATGAATCCGATTTTATGCCTAGATTCCTGGGGTATCAAGTATATTTTGTAATTATTTATAAATGCAGTTACGCAATTATATGTAATTTTTTTTTTTGGATTTGCCATTTGGAATTGTCATCAACTACTTGAAACTTAATTAGATTTGTCAATTACAGATACCATAGAATTTAAAATTTTAGTTTAGAGATCCTTATTTCGAATAATTTTTAGAGATTTCTGAGTTACCTACTTAATTATTTAAATCCAAGAAAAACGTATTTGCATCACATTTTTTCGTAATATACATTATGTAATAAATTCTGAAGAACTTGTTATTTTAGTCTCACGCCTTGTTAAACTAATTAACTTGATAATCCAGTTAGAAAGTCCCCCACCACACATAGAAGCACGACCACTAGGCACAAGAAATTTCGCAATAAAAAACAAAACAAAAAAATAAATTTTTTTTCTATTGAGAAAGGCGAAGCTATATTTCTCAATATATTAAATTTGCAGTGTGTTTAAAAAAATTACAATTTCGTTTAAACATTAAAAAATTGCGAAATTTAATTGCGCGAACGACAACGATACAAATGGCAATCAAAAACGAGCCTAATTTTAAAATTAGCAAAAGAGTTTTTAACGACATAAAGGTAAAAAAACAGATGTTGATTACAGTGCCCTTTCGATATCAGAAATCAGTTACGAGTAAGGGATGGAAACCTTTACTGTTTAGATTTTAAAAAATATATTTTTAAGTTACAGTTGGTATCACTATATCTCCCAATATATATTTGAATATTAGATAACTCAGACTGCTTTATGAAATCATAAAAACTCGTCAGCAAATTTAGCTGGGTTTAAAAAATCCCAGTTTAAGCTGTATCCATGTTTGGATCTAGCTACCAGCAGTTAGAAATAAATAACGACCAGCAGTCATGGAATGACTTATGTTTCTTTATTGAACTATTTTATGTGTTCTCGTTAATGAAAGTATGGCTATTGTGTAGCTTTTTCATTGAGCCTTATATTTTCCAGGGATCGTAACGGTTATAAGTTTTATTAAAAAAATTACTTTTTAATGGTTATTTTTCAAATTTTTTTTTTTGCTTGAAATATAACAGTTATTTTTCAAATTATATTTTTTGGTTGGAAAATAAAAGTTATTTTTGTGTTTTATTTTTTGCTTGAAAAATAACAGTTATTTTTTGAGTTTTATTTTTGCCTTGAAAAATAATAATTATTTTTCGAGTTTTATTTTTAGCTTGAAAAACAAAAATTATTTTGAGAGTTTTATTTTTTTGATTGGAAAATAAAAATTATTTGTAAATTTTTTACATCCATTTTTTTAATTTATTTAACAAATAAGAATTTATGTACGGATTCTGGAGATAATAAAATTCAAAAAATAATTATTATTTTTCAAGTCAAAAATAAAACTCAAAAAATAACTGTTATTTTTTAAGCAAAAAATAAAACTTAAAAAATAATTTTTAAATTTGAGTTTTTTAATAAAACTCAAAATAATAAAAATTAATGCACGTAAAGGTAGTCCGCGTAATAGCGATTATATTGGTGTACTTATTAATCTTGTAACATATCTCCTTCATTATGAGTTTTTTTGTTAAAATTTGGGAAATAATCATTATTTGCGATCCCTGATATTTTCAAACATGAGTTCAATTTATTGGCAACGCAAAAACTTTTGCTATAATCATAAAATTTAATAAATTTTTGTATATGTAAATGAATAAATAGAGAAATCAAAAATCAAGTGGTAATGTAAAACAAAAAAGAAAACTGTATTTTTTATTAAATGAGTACATTATTTCCTGCGTTTCCAGAATATTTCTCCAATAGATATATGTATTTTGTCACCAGAGAATGTAAATTTGACCAAATAAATCATTAATTAATCATATTTTTATTTTCATATTTTAATATAAATTCAGATGAATTCGTTTGATATCGGCGAAAATGCCTAACTAAATATTAGTGATAATAGCTAGAAAACAATTGATAAAGTTTGGGTAATTAAGCTAATAATTGATTGGGAAAAGTTTCCTATAATCTTAAACAAAAAGCAAAATCAACATATGACCTCATTTATTTTGTCTAAATTTTTTGCCTGGCCCACGAAATCGTTCTTTCATACAATTAAATTTGAAACAAAAATAAATTCACACGAATTCGTGTGACATCGTGGGCCAGTCAGTTTATTTACCTTATAAATGGGTAAGAATTTTAACAGACAGAGACGTATACGTTATATTGTAGAATTTGAATATTAGGCATACGCACCGACGATATTCAAAGCAATTTTACAATTTACTGTATCTATTTTTTTAAATCACTTTAAATCATCACACTAACACACACAAACTCCTTTGTAAAAATATGTGTTAGAGTGAATAGAGTGAGCAATACAAACATGTTGAATGAATCAAAACAAATTTTTTTTCACAGAGAATCAAAACATGTTTCGTTTCATTTTATTTTAACTAAAACTTTGTGCCAATAGAATAACACAATCCATTTAAATCATTTGTTTGCAATTGTTATGAAGGAAATATAGAGTATGTGGAATATTAAACAACAATATGCTACATTATGATTAAAAATAAATAAAAACTTAATGTAAAGCTTTTTACGAAGATTGTCGTAAATATTTCAATAATTTATTTATTAAGAATTAAAAGTAGTCACAATATGTATTTTAGAAACGTATTTTTCGTTAAAAAATATTTTTTTTAACAAACGTTTTTTTTTTTAATTATTTTTCAATAGATTTATATATAAATTGATATCAGAAAACAAATATTTTATATAAAAATTAAAACTTGTTTCTTGTTAATAAAATTAAACCTAATGATATATATATATATATATATATATATATATATATATATATATATATATATATATATATATATATATATATATATATATAAATGTAACTCAACAAATATGTAATATATTTAGTTTTCAGTATTGAATTCAAAGAAAATTAGGGATTTTCGGTTTATTTATTACATTTTTATTATTATTTATTCTTATTATTAATTGCTACTTCTTCAATGTCATTAATGGTATGCAGTTAAGAAAGTTGTTTGCAAAACACGTCACTGTTGAAAAACCCTTTATTTTTTACTATTTGTTGAAGAGACCATAGTAAAACACCTTCTTTGAAAATTTAGAGTCTATCTATAATGGTTCAAAAATAAGGCCATATTCATGAAAACTCATAGGGTTATATCGGCCACAGTAAAACATTTCATGTGAAAGTTTAAAGACTCTAGCTTTAACGGTTCCGGAGATAGAAAGCGCTGAAAGACGTACAGAAACTTTAGCGACAACAATACGGTTAAATAAAGTAGTTGAAAAGGCCTTAAATAACATATTTAAAAAAAATATTACATTTCTTAAATAAATATACATATTTTTAGGTTTTAAGATTGATACTTTATATTAAAACAACAATCTTTGCAAAATTATGCAGTTAATTGCAGTGGTATATAAAATTTAAAATAACACTATTGCATTGTTCTTTTTTAGCTGGTAAAATTCAACTCATACGATATAAAATAAAATAAATAAAATGAATTGTTGTCTTTTTCAAAAAACTCTACTCCACACAATTGTCTCTCATCTTATTTGAATTTTTTTTTGTAATGAATGTGTTGTTTCATTCGTTTCGTAAACTTCGGAACGAAACATGTTTTGAGTTGAAAATAATACCAATGATTTAAAAGGCGTTTTAAATGTATTCATGCAGATGTCTAGTATCTATTCACACCATACTACGCCTGCTCAAGTTCAGGCACACAATGGGTGTAGGGTGTTTTACTAAATGATGAAACTTAAAACACAAACCCCCATCTTGATAAAAAATCAAATATATTTGAAATCTACTTTAGAACAAATTTTTCAAGCAAAAGTTGTTCTAAAATACATTTCAAATATATTTTATTTTTTATAAATATGGGGGAAAGTATTTTACAATGTATTTTACATATAAAAGTGTAAAACTTGCATATTTTGTATTTAAGCAAGGAATTGCAAAAATAAATGAGAGCCAACTGCTCAGAAAAAAACGATTTATTTGAAATTATACGTGATACAAAATAATATTATTTATATATAAACATTTGTGACTACCTACAAAATTTTGCAAAAAATAATTGTTTTAAAAAAATTTTCAATCTTTTTCCCAAATGAGAAAAAAATTCATATATATGAATTGTTAATGTTATTATTTACCTTTAGAGCTGGAAATTTCACATTAAATTGATTTTTTGATAAATAAAGTATAGAATTTAACACAACATTTGAGCAGATTGAAATATCCTTAAAAAAATTTAAATTAACATAGATAAATTCCTAAAACGGGAAAGATATGTTCCAAAACCTTGAAGTTTTTTATAAAATCGGCTACCCTGTCTTTGTTAAGCTTTATCCTGTTTGGAGTATATAGCAAAAGGTATATAGATTTAATAACCTGGTTACCTTTTTCAATATTTGCATTACACTCGGAAAAAATTTACAATAATTCCTAAATTTTGTTTCAAAATTGGTTGTTCTTTTATTGGCATTGGATATATTGCATCTCTTTAGTGTTTCATGAAATACCGAATTATTTACAAAATAAAATATTTTTCGAGCTTCGTACCCAAATATAAAAATAAGCTTAAAAATCAAAGAGTTTTCCGCCAGTAACTTGATTTGCATGTACATAACCTAATTTTTAACTATAATAAGTAGACTATTAAAATCTTCACAGAAGGTGCATTAGTATTTATGGTCTTTATTACAAATAGTAAATTGAATAACAAACTAAAGGGTATTCCGACAGTGTAGTAATTTTCACCAATATAGCCTTATTTTTTAACCGTAATATGTGGACTCTTTAAATTTGTACAAAAGATGTGTCGCCACGGCCGCTATGACAATTACTAAAACTTAAAGGGTGTTCCGACCGTGACATGTTTTTCACGTATATTGCCTTATATTTTGAATCGAATTGGGTGAGTCTTAATATATTCTTAGAAAAATAATTGCCATCGCCTCTATAACAAATAATAAAATTAAAGGGTGTTCCAACAGTGCGTTGATTTGGACGTACATATATGTCCTTATTTTTTAATAATAGTAGATATGTTGCCTCGACCGCTATAACAATTACTAAAAAATAAAGAGTGTTCCGACAGTATCATTTTTTCACGTATTTTTTTTTTTTAACCGCAATATGCAGGCTCTTAATACTTTCATAGAAAGCGTATTCCCATGGCCACTATAACAAATATTACTAAAATATAAAAGGTGATCCGAATTTATACGGGGTGTGTAAATTATATGCGCTATAGCAAAAAAATTAAAGTGTTTTGCGAAAGTGTAATTTTTGAACTAAAACGGGTATTTACTTTAAAGCCACGCAGATTATGTATAAATTTGTACCCTATAACAAGAAAAAAATTATAAAGTCTTCGGATTCTGTCATAACATTTCTCTATTTCTATTTAGCTTTCTTAGATATCAATTAAAATAAGCGTAACCGCAAAACACTGGTAGTCATTATTTATGGAAGTTTTATATTTATTACTTAACGAGGAATTTATTTATTCTCTAAAGCTGTCGGAGATTGGTAATATAATGCAAAACAAATATGGCAGGTTTACTTGGGACGTTGTAATAATTATTCCAACGTCCCAGTTAATGATTATAATCATTAAATGGAATTTACCTCTTTTAGTAAGAAAGCTTGTATGCATCATATGCCTTCTTGCTAAGATTTAAGTCTTTTAATTGCTTTAAATTTATTAAATATATTATAAATAATATAAACGTTTATAAAGGGTGGTCTAGGTTAGGTTAGGTTAAACGGGCCGCCCGCAAAAACGCGAGTTCACTCGGAGGCCAATAAGGCCCATTGTGATGCCCCAACGATCGTCAACCCCCACCATTCCCTAAAGAACTCCGATACCGGTGGTTCTTGTAAACCACCCGGAGCTTTTAACAAAGCCTAATAGGCTACTCAGTGTCACATCCCTGAGACAGTCCAGGTCCTGGAAGAATCTTTGACCCAGAAATTTGAGCCTACGCTCTTGAAGAGCCGGGCAGTTGCAGAGAAGGTGTTGAACTGATTCCTCCTCTTCCTCATCCATACAGCTTCTGCAGCACCCTCCACGAGAGATTCCCATACGCTCCGACATACGTTCGATCATACAGTGTCCCGTTATAACACCAACCAGAAGTGCTAACGAGCTTTTCTCGAGGATCAGTAGTGCCTTTGTCCTTTTTTTATCGATTGAGGGCCAAAGGATTCTAGATAATCTGCAAGTGGTTAGTATAGACCACCTGCGAGCCGTTTCCTTCAGCGACCATTCACCCAGTATGTTAAACATTTCGGCCAATGGGATATTGATTTCCCCTTGGGCAACCGTCACATCCAGATTCGAACCGTTCCTCGCACATTGATCGGCCATCTTGTTTCCACGAATGCCCTCATGTCCTGGAACCCACACTATCATTATACGATGTCGTTCAAGTAGGGCTAAAGATTGTATGCAGGCTAACACACATTTAGATTTCACTACTTTTGAATTAAGGGCCTTAATGGCGGCTAGACTATCTACGAAAATATCGATAGTCGTCGCCTCCATCGCAAGTTCCTCAATTTTCCTTGCCGCTACCGATATAGCATATATTTCAGCCTGGAACACGGTGCAGGTATCGGGAAGCCTAAGTGAAATTAAAGATCAAGATCCTCAGAGAAGATCCCCGATCCGGTCCCCGTGTCTATCTTGGAGCCATCCGTAAATATTGAAACCGCATTGTTCCGAATTACAGAGTTCTCCTTCCATTCATCCCTGGTAGGAATTTTCACGACAAACGATTTGTCGAGGTCCATAACAGGGGTTAAGTAATCAGTCTGCTCCCTCAAGATATTGCCACCCACCTGTTGTAGGATGGTGCCATGTCCAACACGACAATGCCTTAATTCGCCCGACTCCCTGAGTCTTAAGGCCGACCTGGCAGCGACGTGTTTGATATAGACATCTAGAGGGGTCAGATCCAGCATTGTCCCCAAACTGGCCTGTGGAGTTGACCTCATCACACCAGTAATGGAGAGACTCGCTAACCTTTGGACCTTATCCAGAAGAGAGAGGTGAACTTTAGTGTCCACCACACTCCACCAGAAAAGTGCTCCATAGGTGAGGATGGGCCTAATCACTGCCGTGTACATCCAGTGTACCATGTACGGTTTTAGGCCCCATCTCCTGCCAAAGGTCCTTTTGCATGCGTAAAATGCACATAGGGCCTTATTCATCCTGCTCTCAGCATTACGTTTCCACGAGAGCTTTGAGTCTAGGATGACGCCGAGGTACTTCGCTTCTTTTGATAATTCCAGAGTAATGCTATCCATTTTTGGGAGTCTAAATTCCGGAATTTTATATCTTCTGATGAAGAGAACAAGTTCGGTCTTTCCAGGGTTTAGGCCCAGACCGTTGTCCTTCGCCCAAGCGAGTAGTTGGCCTAATGTCGATTACATAAGGTCACTTATCGTGGATAATAATTTACCCCTGATAAGGATTACAACGTCATCTGCATACGCGACCACCTTAACGCCTCCGTTGCCTAGTCTGAAGAGGATTTTATTTACAACAAGGTTCCAAAGGAGTGGGGACATGACTCCCACCTGCGGTGTTCCCCTTGTCACAACTTTCCTCATCGTACTAGTGCCAAGACTGGAGATAATGCTTCTACTTCGAAGCATATTCTCCGTCCACTCTATAATTTTCTGTTCAGCCCCCACATATTGTAGGGCGTCCAGTATCGAGGATATATTCAGATTGTTGAAAGCGCCCTCTATATCCAAAAAGGCTGCTAGCACATACTCCTTCCTGTCCAGTGTATCCTCTATTGTACCGACTACATCATGCAGTGCCGTTTCACCGACCTTCCCTTTAGGTATGCGTGTTGTGCCCTGCAGAAATTACTTGACGATAGAAGACCTTTGACATAAACGTCCACCAGTCTCTCCAGTGTTTTCAATAAAAACGATGACAGACTTATTGGCCTGTAGTCCTTTGCAGTTCAATGGTTTATTCTTCCCGCCTTAGGAATGAATACCACAGTAACCTCTTTCCATTCTTTGGGGATATACCCATACAACAGGCTGCCCCTAAAAATGGAAATCAGCCACGGCATGATAACCTTTATCGATTGCTGTAGTAACGCTGGGAATTTGCCGTCCGGCCCTGCGGATTTATAGGGCTTAAAAGAACTCACAGCCCACGCTTCCCTGGCTTCATCTACAATGGAATCCACTAAATCACTACTATGGACAGTTGATGTGAAGATAGCCGCAGAAGAAAGCTGCTCTTCTTCAACATCCTTACAGTCCGGGAAGTGAGTTTCCATTAGTAGATTCAAGGTTTCAACACTGCTTTCAATGAAGTTTCAGTCTGGCTTAGTTAAGAAACCTGGCATGCCGGGATCCTTAGAGAGCACCTTTCTTAGACGGGACGCCTCAGTGGTACTTTCCAAGTCTCCACAAAAACGCTGCCAAGTTTCTCGCTTCGCTCTTCTGGTCTCCTTTTTGAAATTATTGAAACTCCGGCGGTATTCGGCCCAATCAGAGGGTCCTTTGTCCCGCTTCGCTTTATTGAAAAGTCTCCTACATTCAGTGCGTAACTGCCTGAGCCCTGGAGTCCACCATGGCTGGTGAAGTCTCTTAGACGGATGCCGTTCAGAGCATGATGAGTGAAAAGTTTCAATTAGTGTCCTAGATAGAAAGGATGTGGAGTCATCCAGCTCTCGTGTGCCTGCCAACATTCCCTCAGTGGGAGGTGGCATAAGTTCAACGAGCGTTCTGAACTTCCCCCAATCCGTGTTCCTAGGATTCCTGAAGGGTTTACTTACATCGAGGGTAAGTTGCACCCTAAAAACAATTCTATTGTGATCAGAGAAAGAACAGTCAAGCCTAACCCCCCAATCAATTATCTTAACTGAATCCCTATCGCTTACCAATGTTATATCAATGACCTGTACCCTGATCCTATTGAAAAACGTTGGTCTATTACCTCTATTGCATATCATAAGATTAGTAGATAGAAGATAATCTAATAGGTTCTCACCTCGAGTGTTAATGTCCGTGCTCCCCCACAGAGTATGATGGGCATTCGCATCACATCCTAGGATGAAATCGTGGCCCCTTGTATCGCACCAATGAATCAGGTTGCGTACGGCACGTGGAGGCAGATCATCTTCATCATATGGTAGATACGCTGATGCCAGGATCACCGTCGGGAGACCCTTGCGTTCGAACGCTGCTACCGTCAGATCACACGCGCTGAAATTAGATAAAAGAAACATGTTAACATCCCTCCTAACTAAAATGCAGCTTCTTATCTTACCTTCTTGGGTTGGAGAGAAGAGCATATATTTTCGTGACCGGACGCCGCGAACCTTGTTGGCTACAAGCCAGGGTTCTTGGATTAAGGCCACGTGCATATCTTCCCTCGCAATGAAACGCAGCAGGTCGTCCGATGCTGCCTCGGAGTGATGCAGATTAATCTGTACCACCTTCATGCCGCTCGGAATTGCCATCGCGTTTCTCTGCGGGCAGAATCAGCCGAAGCTGATTAAGCCCATATTTGATGACGCCTTTGGAGGGACGTAGGAGACGGAGGGATTCTGAATCGATTTTGATCCAGAGTTCTTTTCCTTCCCCTTTGTCCCTTGCGCGTCCTCTTTCAATCGTCCAGCTCTCGGTTCCAAGGCCCTTATTCTGACGCTTGATCAGTGTAAGGATGGCCTCATCCTCCAAAATAGGAGGAAACGGAACCTGGTCCAAGGGGACGATTTCTATTTTGGCACATGGCCATAGTTCGCCAACATCACGGATGCAGTCTTTGAGGAAGCCTAAGGCCTTTTCATTACCGCATCCGATGATCTTGACGCCCTTTGACCACTTAGCGCCGTCAAACGCAGTGAACGAGTCATTGTCATTATGAGCGAGTTCGTCGACCAATCTGCGTAGGATCTTTTCTTCTAAGAGCAGCCATCTTTCATTAGCTGACGTTAAGCTAGTTGAAGGCTTCAACCGCTTACCGTCAGGTACCTGCGTTTCACCCGACCTTTGCCGTTTACCGCTAGGTCTGTTTGCGGGGCCCTTTGAGACTGGTGCTTGACCTTTAGAGGTTTGTGCAGCCAGCATCTTTGAGCCTTTGCTAGCAGACTTCGCTTTACCGCATTGGTCATCGCCCTTCCTTGATCCAGCTGAGGCCCCTCTAGAAGTAGAAGGGCGTTCATCCAGAACCGCGGAGGTGACGATCGTGTTCGGTCCAGGAGTAGCATGGGGCACGGTTATTACCTTCTTCGCATGCTTATCCCGGTTACTATCCGTCCTGATAGGCTTGACCTCCACGACGGTTGTATTAAGCATAGCCTCATACTTCCGAACGTGGTAGGTGTGCTTCCGCTTCAAACTCTTCTCCTGAGCAGTTAAGGACGCTGGATCGCGAGATTCCAGTGACCTTAAAGTGACCTCCACCAGAGGTGTAGTGAAAAACTGCCGCTCCACTGGAGACAGACGCAGACCAAGATGCCGCTCACTATGAGTCAGACACATCTTGGAATTAATACAAACCCCCACAGACCGACAAAAAGACGGACGAATAAAGTCTCCAGTAGCCGCCCTTAACCTAGGGAACAGACGCTACCAGAGCGGTATTGACCGACCAAGTCGACCAGAAGGAGAAGTTTACCCACGGCCGCCCCTAACCTGGAGTACAGACGCCGCGAGTTATGGGTGGGTGGTTCTTAGTTCACATCAACTTGATGTTTAAGCCCCTGCACCGTGTCTGAAGGCTCATGGTGACCACCCATCGCAGGGGAAGGGTGGTCTAAGTGCAAGCAAATTTTTAATCATATGTTACTTTAAATCTGACCAAATTGATTAGCGTTTAAACAACGTTGGTTGATTTATTTCCAAAGTAAGTTCTGTGTTGCCCAACTGCCTAACTGCCTGTTAGTTTAAAAGAGATTTTTGTTCGAATTGAAGGAAACGTTTCGAATTTGGTAGAAAAATCATATTTTCCGACGAGAAAATATGCCAAGCAAAAATTGCAGCATCTGGAGATTAGAACACCTGCCGCAACTACCTGCGAAGTAAATAGTAGGAATATTTTTTACTTCCAATTAGGCCATAATATACCAAAAGAAATAAGGTTTAATTTATTTTATTTTTTTTTTTCTTGACAGAAAAATCTTACAGATCTGCGCATCAAATGCAGATTAGGAGAAATCACAAAACAGATAAGAAAGCTACTAGAATCTCGAAAAATTGCATCACTACAAAAATACTTGGAATACCTTACCACTAGCACACAATCGATCTATTCGTTATGGCGAGCGTTATGCGGAGGTTGGGCAAGGAGTGATAAAAAAAAAGGCAACTTGTTTGTTAATCATAAAAAACGTATTTATGCCGAATATAACTTCTAGTTCAGTTGAGTTGCCACCCGTAGATGCTGAAGCAGCAATACGCCTTAGATTTCACTTATTAGAAGTTGGATGAGCAAATTCTAGTTTAAATTCCAAGAAGGCCTTTGCTTTTGACAAAACAAGTAAAAAGATGATAATGGATGGAACTTCCCCAGAAAGCACAATAGTTCTAATTAGGTTTAATGCCATTCTACACCTTGAGTACTTTCCTCAGACTGAAAGGTTTCTCTTATAACTATGATACCAAAGCCAGAAAAAACAACAAAAACGGTGGTATTATATAGGCCAATAATTTTGTTATCAAATATGTATATCAAAACTATTTGTGAAAATATTAAATACTAAGCTGAACCCAATTTTGAGCGAAAAAGAGTGTATTCCGAACCACCAATTCAGTTTTAGAAGACAGTGCTCGCTGCCTTCTAAAACTGAAGAAACGCACAAATTAATTAAAAAAGGAATTTGAAGAGATAAAATATTGCGTTCGATAAAGTTTGGCATGACGGCCTAATTTACAAGTTAAGGCATAATTTTCCCAACGCAATCTGATAAAAAGACCATTGATGAAAGCCTGGAAGTAGCATACCAAAACTTAAAAACCACATTTTTTTGGAATTGTGGCTAAAAAAATGTAGAATAACAGTTAACGAACAAAAATGAAGTACCATAACCTTCTCTCTGCAAAGAGATTCATGCCCTCCTATTCCAATAAATAAATCAATATGGTATTATGGTTCTCTGTTATGGGGTACTGCATCAACTTCAAATTTTGAAAAAATTCAAATGCACTACTATAAGATTTTACGAATAATTACAGTTGCACCCTGGTATATTAAAAACTCGAACATCCACAAAGATTTAAACTGCCACTAGTTGAGATGGTAATAGCGTAACATTCTCAACGATCGAGGTTAAGTTCGACTAAGAAGGAGGAATATTCCTTCTCTTGGCCGAGGTGACCAACAGGTGATAAAGCAAACGTAAATCATACAGTTTTTGTCTACCACTGGTGTTAAATATGTATTTATTTATTAAATTTTTCTTCTAGTTGAAATAAAATTATAAATTCATATAATTTCGCAAAAGCGGGCACGGCTTTGATTCAGCTGGAGTCCAATTTTTCTTTATCTCTTTATAATAAATAATAAATTAATTCATTTAAATTTTTACTTTTAGACCTAAGATACACAGAAAAAATTATTTCCAAACTATTTCCAAACAAATGGTTTTTTTTTAAATGTTTATTGATTTTCGAAAACTTTTTTGTTTTAATCTAATAATACTTTTGTTCGATTTTTAATTTGCTGCTAACAGTGTTGCCGTAATAAAAGTAATTGATCAGACTAACTTTATTAATATGGAAATGTTGTTTTTCCGTAAAAATTTAATTTAAAAAACTTTTAAATTTTGAATAGCCTCTAATTATATTTTAGTAGGGGAACTACGTCCTTTTATACAACCTTATGAAATTAAAAAGCAAAAAAGTATATACATTTTTTTTCTTAACAAAATTTAAGTTTGGTATTTACATATAGTCAGAAAAATATTTTCGCACTGTTATTTAAATTATTTTTATACAAAATGTAGCACGTGTGCAGTAGGAATCGCAAAGTAATTTTGAACAGCCTAATAAACCAACTTATTAAGATTGAAACTAAAAATCATTTTGAAGTTTTCGAATAAGTGTTTTTGTTAAATCCTTTAGTGTTTGTGTTGGACTTCTTAAAGAGTTATTATTATTTTTATAAATAATTTTCTCTATTCCTAAAATGTGTAAAACTTGCCTTGCTTGAGGAACTAGTGGAATATTTTTAAATAATAAATTTTTTTATTATAAAATCGTATAGGTTATTAGCATTATATTTTTAAAATAATAATATTTGAATTCCCAAAACATTTAATTTCAATGATTGCTATTATAGCATACACAGCAATACAAATGCTATATAATTTTTAAGTGCCTATCTGTATATTAAAAGATAAGGAGGTATACGTCAAATTAAGTCATCCATGAGACACTATTTAATTTTAAGTTATATTTAATATTGCGGATATAGCAATATGAAGGCTGTGTAAATATCAAATGTCTGACTATGAATAAGGCCATATACATAAAATAACATCACCGATCGGTACACTGTTTAATTTCTAATTTGAAATATTTATACTTACGGTCATAACGGACTATCTGAAATTATACCTTATTTCCAAGTTACATCAACTATTTTTTTGTTAAAATATTAAAATTTGTTAAAATATGAAATTGGTGCCCTTTAGGGTTCAAAAGACACGTAAAAATCGTACATGATTTTCCCGATGCACAATTCATATTCATATGTACATATATATTTTAATTTTTGATTTTTATTCACAGTTTTTCAGGTGGCGGCAATGGCCAACTTTAAGTAAATATGTATGACATATCCTTTTGACCAGCAAACAATTCCCATAGCAATAATTTAGATGAATCAAATACAAGGTTTTGCCCCAATTTTGCTCAAGAAGAAACGCTTTGTGCCTAAAATATATATGTATGTAAGTAACTAGTCGCTAAAATTTGACCAAAGTAAAAAGAAAAAGGAAGATACATTATTTTCACTGTTGCTCAAGATGTCAAATTCCATATATTGATAACATTTTTTAATATATAAAATTTGATATTTGAAGAAACAGCGAAATTAAATGAATTTGCCATTGCCATCAGGTAAAGTGATTCGTCTTGGCCTTCTTTTAATATGGTCAAATTTTACCCAGTAGTTATTTAAATTAGTCACAAAACTGTTACTATTAAACACAAACACAGCGAAAATTGTTTTTAATTTAGCCTAATTATTTGTTTGAAAATTGTTTGTTATTTCAGTAAAGTTTTTCATTACTTTCAGATAAATTATTTCTTTGATTTTTTTTACATACAATGAAATTTATAATCCAGCTTAAGTTCGTTTTTATTCTCTCTAAGAAAGAATTAATTAAATTACAAATTAGGTGATAATATTAAAGAAAAATTGGGAAAAGTTAATTTTTAGACACCAGCAGGAGCGGAATGCACATTTTCTAGACAGCCACGTCCGTCATCAGCACTCTTGTATCTAATCAACTTAGGGTAGTGTTTTAGTTGTAAGCATCATCTATTTAACCAACCAAACCCAGATAAAGGAATACGAGAAAACTTGTATTCAATTATCAATCGTCAGTTGGTGAGAACGAAGTCTACCACTACCTTAAGCTTCCCTCTTGTTGAATATTTTTACTTTTAATATTTACCACCTTATATTTTGTTTGATTTTTTTTTAAATTTCAGTAACCTTTTTGTCTGATTTAGACAAAATTTTTTTTTTAATTTATTTATAATTTTCAGTAAACTTTTTTGTCTGATTCAGACAACTGTTTTGTTTGACAATTTTTTCTAAAGTCAATAAATTTTTTTTACCAAATATCACGATTATTTGTTTGAAAAAATCGTTGAATATTTTCAATAAACTAATTTTAAAATTAATTGTCTGACTTTACAATTTTGTTTATAGGACCATATTCAAACAATAAAATTTCTAATTATGCAAATTGATTGTTTGAATCTGAAAAATTATTTTTTCTGTGTATGAGCACTTATTTTTAGTTCATTATTTGGAAGATACAATAAATAATATGAAGAGAAAAAAATACTTGTATACAGACCACCCGTTATGTGTAACACTTTACAATTTTAGTTCTTTTATGTTAAACAGGTGTCTGCTTTTATTTCCTTTGTATAATTCGCTATAATCTCTACTGTATAAGTTATTCTGACTAGAAACGTCAATTAAGCACAAAATTTACAATGAGGTCAACATTATTTAATTAGCAAAAATTTAATAGACCCTTTGTGAAATAAACAGCTTTATTATTTAAATTTAAATTATCTTATATTTAGTTATTTTTAAGTGATTTTTTCTACCGCGTTTTTATCTTTGCATTCATACAGTTGTCATCCCTTTGCCGAGCTCTTACATTTTGTTTGTTATTTTTTTATTTGTTTTAGTCAGAAGTGTCCACAAAGCTTCAATTTGCACTGAAGATAATTAAAGGAATTATCATAACTGCTAATTAGCAATGTTTAACAACTTTGTATAATTTAAATGTATTAAAATAACCAAAGTAAACTGCGATTTTTTGTAAACTACTTTTTAGATAACTGCGTATTTATTTTTAGCTTTGAAAGAGGTGAGGTTGGTTTGGAAATAGAAACAAAATGTTAGATTTGAGATGAAACCAAAATTAAGCATAATAAAAGGCGTTAATTAACACATTATCTACCGGCGTTATTTCTAAAAGAAACTTCTTATGGTACCAGGACAAATTAAAAGTAGGCAATTTATTTAAAATGCTTTTTAGCTTTAAAAATAATATATGTATGTATGTATTCTAATAATTTGCGTAAATGGATAAATAAATAGCTTAGTATTTTCTATTGCAATGATATTTTTTAAAGTTTCTCCAATATGTAATGCTTTTTCACAAGATAAGCAGTTGGTTTCCTTTTTAACAGAATTCAAAAAAAGCAGGAGGTTATCAATTCGTCTGAATGTTGCATTTTTATGTGCATATGTGCCCGCAGTGCTCAGCCATTTCTGAAGCGATTTTAATTTGTTTTTCTTTATTTAAAAGGTTATGCTTACAACTTGGGTCCATTTTAAAAACAGTTCATTATTTTAAAAATTAAAGGGTATCCCCATACAACATGCATGTTTTTTCATGTATAAAAAACCGTAAAGGGACCAATTTAAAATTTAAAAAAATTGCGTGTAACTATAGCTCCCAAAAAATAATAAAAAAATTAAATTTAAAATTTAAAGGTTGTTCCGTGACGTAATTTGACCTATATGGGCCTACCTTTTGAACTGTTATAGTCAAAACCTTCAAAATTTGACAGAATATCGACCGTTATGACCGTTGTAATAAAAAGTAGAAATACGCAAAATTATAAATTAAAGAGTGCTCCAATAGTTCAGTTAAATTGATGTATATGGCCATACTTTTAAACAGTTGTACACAGACCGTTGAAATTTACGAAGAACCTGTATTGCTTAGTCCGTTATAACAAAAAGTATAAAATTGAAATTAAAGGGTGTCCCAATAAACAATGCAATTTTATGTATGTGGCAAAACTTTTAAACTGTTATGGACAGACAACTGAAAATTAGGCAGAATAACCACTTCTTTGTCTGGTATAATAACAAGTATAAATATTTAGAATTATAACTTAAAGGGTGTCCGAATAGTTCATGTAATTTGATATATATGTCCAAACTTTTGAAACGTTATAGACAGGCAGTTGAAATTTTCGAAGAATATTTGTCGCCAAGTCCTCTATAGAAGCAGGTCTTTAATTTAAAATTGTAAATTAAAGTTCGTCCCAAAAGGTGATGTTATTTAATATATGTGGCCCTAACTTTGAAACCGTTATAGACAGACAGTTGAAATTTACACACTATATCCGCAATAATAAAAAAATTAAGTTAAATTGACAATAATATGTGTATGAAATTAAATGGTGTCCCCATAAAAGACGGATGTTGATGAAAATAGCTTAACATTAAAAGGAAGAAAGTCACATAATATTAAATCATGTATTATAGACTAAGAACGATCGATCAAGAGCACACCTACGAGAAATTTGAGAGCAGAAGAGATTATTTAACCTTACAGATGGGAATAATTTGAAATTAACCGTTACATCGCCCTTGTCATATAAAGATGTTTTCTCTCATAAATGCGTTTAAGTTCAAATTTTGCAAAATGCACAAAAATATGCACACGGGATGTTCAATGAAACGCAGAAATATGTGCATAGGTGACGTAATTTGCTTCAATGGTTCAAAGAGTACGGACGTATTTTTAGTTAACTTAATTATTTCATAAAGTAAAAACTATTAGAATTCAGAAAATTTTGTAAAATTTAATAAACTGAATTATCATTTTATAATTTTTGGGAATTAAATTTTTTAAATACAATTTCAATTGAATTTTATAGCATTTCTTTTATTTTATTTTCTTTTTTGGAGGGATCTCCTTAATCGGTTAAACCTTTTACAAATGGCTGAGCTATTTCTAAAATATTTTGATTCTGCCCCACTGTGCACTGGCTGGACTTGTTGACGTATATCGTTTACGTTTCGGAAACATGTTGTCAAAGTGCGTGCAATAATATAGCTTGTGTTCATAATATTTTCTTCTAAGAGAATTCAAACACTTGACTGAAACCAATATCTTAGCCCAGTGGTCGGCAAAGTGCGTCTCCAGAGCCTCATGTGGTTCTTTGGCTCATTAAGTGCGGCTCTAGCACCATTTTTTTATTTATAGATGAGATCATTGTAGACTCTAACATGCGTTTATCGCTTAAAACTAAAATTAGTTGTTCAAATAAACAATTATATCTTGCTTCATAAGATCCACGGAAGGCGCATTAATATTACCATTAAAAAAACACTTGGTAAGAAAAAGATTACATCTTATGCTGGCAACACAACTGGGACGAACGACGAATTTTGTCCAACACGACGAATTCGTCGGTAAATTATCGGTGTGTTAATTCGTCGTATGAAGCACAATCACGAGGAAAAAATAACAGCTGTCATCATTCGTAAAGTTACTTACTGTTTGTGCAAAGAAAGAAAAAAATACATAGAAATGATTCCGTCGTAAAGTAGCTCTGGGTCGGGGAATACGTGCTTGCGTCATTGTCATTACCGTTTAAAGTCAATCAGGCCTTCCTTGTTGCTCGGCGTTCATGTGGTTTGCGTCTCTTTCTGTCACTGGCTGATTGGTGGTTGCATACTCAGCCACATATAGTCGTTTGGTTAACGTATATAATCTAGAAACTTTAATTCAATTAGTCGGACTCAGCCTTTTAAACTCAACTTTTTTTTTCACTGGGGAAGCACCATTAAACTCTTTTTAATTTTACCTAGCTGAATTTGGAGTCTATACGAAGGTATAGGTCGCACTGCAGATTTTGGAGGTAGAGAACAGTGCTAGCAATTTCTACTACTTTCAATTACTCGATACTACTCAATACTTTTCAATTGGGTACTCAATAGCACTCAATTCTTACGTTTACATAATAGCAGCTCACATTTGACGTCGTATCCGTCAAATATTTTTATATATTTATTTCTAAAAACTCTACCCCAAAAGTATCGATTAACTACTTTTGTGTATTGAGTACTCATAAAAAACTATCGAGTATCGAGTACACGGTACCCACTACTCAATACCTTGCCAACACTAGTAGCTAAGAAAATCACACCCTGGTCATTTGGTTTCGTACCTTTGCCATTTACCAATTTTTTGTTTTTTGTCAGGATAAAAAAAAATTTGTTAAAATCTTTAAAATAATAAATAGAATGCCTAATATGTATGTAAAATATGTATTTTTTACTTGTACGTAATGTTCAAGAATGGGGTGGTTTTTACGGTCAGTAAACATTATAAAATAAATCACTCAAGTGCGAGCCAGACCCACACACGTAGGGTTCCGTATTATGTTTATTACACTTTTAAAAATACAAGTTGTTATTTTTTTGACATCTTATGGGGCACCCTTAAATTTTTAAATATTTTTTATGCTAGAGCATAGAACTAAATACCCTGTGTAAATTTAAGTGTCTACATATAACGTTTACAAGAGAAGGTCAAATTTCTCAAATTTGCGAAATCTGGGGACTAAATTTTTACTAAATTTGTTTTCGTTTCTTGTTGTTACAATAGATATTGTAAAATATAATATGTGTAAATTTTAAGTATCAGCATATTACTCTTTGAATATAAGAACTTTCTATGAAAATGTCAGGTTCCAAAAGTAAGGCTACATACGTGCAAAATACGACACTGTCGGAATACCCTTTAATTTTTCCTTTTTGTTATAAGGGCCATATTAATACACATTCAAGAGTCTACCTATTATAGTTAAAAAATTAGGCCATATAAATGCAAATCACGTCAATTGTTGGAAAACCCTTTACTTTGTTATGGAGGCCGTAGTAATATACCATCGGTGAATTTCAAGAGTCTATCAAATACGGTTCAAAAATTATTCCATATTCAAACAAATCACGTCACAATCGGAATACCCTATAATTTTTAGGTTTAATTTTGTATACTTGTTTAAAAGCTTACATAGTTTTATTTACTGTCTGCAAATTTTAAGTAGTTGCCTTCTACAGCTCAAGAAATAAAGACATAAGCGCAAATAACACGTCACCCTATAAGTTTTAGTGTTTTTGCTATAGCGGCAATGGTTATACCTTTTGTGAAAATTTAAAGATTCTACCTATTATGGTTCATAACTTAGGCCATATACACGCATATCACGTCACTATCGGAACACCTTTTAGTTTTTAGATTTATTTTAGTTTATAAAGCGATCTAAGTTTTAATTACTGTTTGTAAATTTTAAGTATATTTTACAATAATTTTTAGAATTTTGTACCAGCTTTCGTATCCGTAAAAACGAACGAATTACAAATATAGCAGCCAGATTTGATGATTTATCGTTTCATTGCTAAATAATCTAAAATACAACATTTTTTAAAAGCACTTTGGTTCCAAAAGCACCAAATTGACATCCCTGGAACGAACCATTAAAGATATTTTTTTCATTTGGTACAAACATTGATAATATTGACACCGCTGAGTTTTATATAATTTAAATTCAATTGTTGGATTTAAAAAACAAGAAGATGTGGCGCTCTAAGTTCGTCTAAGAACGTCTTTGTGTTGAATTGGAAATATTGGAGAAGAAAAAATATGTTCTTAGTTCACAACACAAGTGGTCTGCTTTGAATCACCTGGAGAAGGAAGACATGATAATTTTCAAGGCTTGGAATAGTATGCCTGACTTTTAAGATCAGCTGAAAAAGCTTGAATTTGCTGTTATTTTCCTTTTAGGTACATACATACATACATACATACATACATACATACATACATACATACATACATACATACATACATACATACATACATACATACATACATACATACATACATACATACATACATACATACATACATACATACATACATACATACATACATACATACATACATACATACATACATACATACATACATACATACATACATACATACATACATACATACATATATACATACATATATGTATGCGAACAATATTTTTCAAGCAAGAACATTATCAAGAGTAAACTTAGAAGTCGTCTTATTGATGAGAACTTGAAACCGTGCCAAAAATTAGAAACAACAACAAACAAACTAAGGAGATACAAACACAATGTTTTATTTAGTGTACTAAAAGTTTACTAAAAATGCAGATTTGGCTCCCATTTTTTTTTTAAATTGTTGTAGTGTTCATATTTGGCTCTTTGGCTAATAAGTTTACCGACCACTGTCTTAGTTAATGGAATCAAGGAAAATAAAATGCGAGAAGGAAATTTAAAGAACATAAAAGATTAAAAGCAAGAATTAGATTTTTTAAATTTTTTTGGAATTAATAACGATGTTAGACTGCTTTTAGAGAAATAAGGCAGACATTTTTTTAATTCTCTTTTGCTCTGTCTTAAACCGTTTACAATTGGACAGATACAAGGCAGACAGATTTTGCGCATTCTATTTTCGGATTTACGAGTATTTACTTTACATGTGTGTGCTTGGAAATCTGTATGTACTTTGCTGAGAAATTTTAAGCAAGTATACAGAGAAATATAATGTGAAGCAACAAATAAAAAAGCGAAAAGCAGAAAAGAGAAACAAAAAATACACACTCGACCTCTTCAACCACTTGCCTACAAATCTCTTCTATCTGCCCTGTTTTTGTCTATTGTTAAAGGGGACTTACTTTAAAGCTAAGCAATGCAAAAAATAAAGATCCAAAATGTATTCGGCTCAAACCACACGCAAATAAAAAACATGGTTATTGTATGGTCACGGCAACTACAATATGTTCTCTGTAACAATACATGTTTGCTGTGAACAAATTATAGTTATTTTAAACAATACTTTGGTCACGATAAACAAGTTTTTGTTAATAGTTAATCATTCAATGGCTATAAGCACCAAAAAGCAACATGGTTGATTTGAACCATATTAAAATTCAAACCGCAACCAAATTTTTTTAATATTTAAAAATAAAATTATATTTATAACCATAATATATTATTATTAAACATAGTATGTTAAGTATGACAAAAAACAAACAAATAATGTTTGGTTTTAAAAATACATATTTTGGTTTTGGCCTTTTTCAAGTTCAGAAATATGTGTGTAAGCTATCGCTTCATATAAGACCGTAATAAATTTGTTTTTATTACAAATGATAATTTCAAATTAAAAATATCAAACATATAAAAAAGTAAGCAGCAGACTTGGGGGATATCAATTACATTTTGTAATTAATTACACATGCGATTACTAATTACATGTAATTGTAATTGAAAATTTTTAATTACTAAATACAAGTAATTGTAATTGAAATAGAAACGAAAATCAATTACAATTACTTTTAATTTGTAATTGAAAAATTTCAATTACAATTACATGTAATTAGTAATTGGAAAAATAAATTAATTGAAATTTTTCAATTTCAAATTACATGTAATTGAAAATTTTAAGTAATGAATACTTTTTTTTGTAATTATTGTCAAAAATGTTCAATTACATATAAATTATAAAAAATAATAACAATCCTATTTGAATAAATAAATTTGGCGCCTTAGTTTTAAAATAATACTAGCGAACAAATCTAACCTTTCAACTGTTGCTGAAGATGTTAAGGGAGTATTAGACCGTAAAAAAGCCTTTAGTGTTGTAGGATAGTTTCTGAGGTAATTTAGAATTGAATTTAGACCACGCAAGTAAATCTGAAGTGCAAATTTCAAACTATTCTCTTTTTCTCAATGTCAATGTCTACGGAATATTAAATGAAAAAATGTATATTTGACCGCAAAGTTTTCAAAATTTTGTAAGCGATAATTACCTTTATGAAGGTGTTCACCGTAATTGAACATGTATGCAGTTTTCGTATTGCTCGTTTGAATAATACTGTTGATCATGCAACGCAAGATAAGCTTGAAATTTTTAGGAATATAATTGAATTTCTTTCAATTGGAAGTAATGATTACTGCCTAATTACAATTACAATTACTTGTAATTTTTAATTGAACTTTTTCAATTGCAATTACATCTAATTAGTAATTATAAATTCCCAATTACTAATTACAGTTAATTGTAATTGAAATTTTTCAATTACAAATTACAAGTAATTGTAATTGAAATTTTTCAATTACAAATTACAAGTAATTGTAATTGATTATGTCCCTGATTTCAATTACAATTACTTGTAATTAGTAACTGGAAATTTTCAATTAAAAATTACCTGTAATTGAAATTGAAATGTAATTGAATCCCTCCATGTCTGGTAAGCAGAAAATATCAAAAGATGTATGTAAGTCTAAATGAAAATATTTGTGTATTTGTTTTTTGTTATTTATAAATATATTCATACGTTGTCGCATATAACCATTTACATGTTTAACATTATATTATTGTATGTTTATGTTATAAACATAATTATGGTTGTATTTTACAATGTTATTTTTAGGTAAGACAATAATATGTTTAATATATTATTATGGTTTAAAATAATATGTTTTGAATATAACCATATAATTCAACCATAACATGTTGCTCTTAGATTATGGTTACCTCAACGATGTTTTTTCTTTACGTGCAGTAACAAAACTGTGGGCATTATTCGCCAAGATTAAAGATTGAATTAGGTTTTTTGTAAAAAGAGATGGCGTTATGTAAAAAGAATTCATCTTTTATGTACAACCGAACAAACTGGAACTGGATATGTTCAATAAAATTTAACGACTTGAACATTTCCAAAGTGTTATTTCTTGAAAGTTACAAGAATTTCATTAGAATTTTGATATAATTCATTTTCATTATTAACTTTGGCTATATTGGAACAACATTTCAATAAACACAAATTAAGAAAAATTTAAAAAAGTGATTACAAAGTCATAAATCTTTAATTGTTGGAAATTCAATTAAGATTAATGTTATAAAAAAGAGATACTGAAGAAACATTCAACGTATAATAAAATGTAATAATCGCTCAGAGATACGCTTTGGAATTTGCATTATTTTTCCTATAATTTTATTAAAAAAAATGGAAATTGCATTAACTATAAATTGTAGACCCAAATGTTGTACTTTGTACAGTTGGAAATCCTATTTATTTAACTTAAAAAAATTACAAGAAATATCGAAGATAATTTAAATAAAGTTCATGCCACTAGACTATTTATAATTAGATAAATAAACTTCAACTTTCAGGACAGCCAGTTATCGTTGTTACTTCGAAAAATATCGACAAAATATATAATATAAATCCAAGACTCTGACAATTTAAAAGTTTTTATTAAGAAGTTATCGAAAAGAAGTGCGAACGGTCCAGTAGTTTGTTTAAAGGATTACAGTTGAGATCCAGAAATGAAACAACAATTCCAGGGAAGGCGATTGGATTGGTTTTCCCCGATTGGTAGAGTTGTGATCAAAATATTATTAGTATATGCATGATGCCTGAAAAAAGGAAAAAGAAAAGACAGAAAATCGTCTTCAGTATTGGTGAAATTAAGCGAGCATTTAAGTAAAAAAAGTGATTTTTCATTTAGGTTGTTCGGCAAACATGCACCAATCTAGCTTTGAATTACTGTTCTTCTTTACTTACCCATCCGTTATTCGGATATAAGTGACCGTACAATTTTATATTCATAAATATACATATATATATGTATACACTTAATCTGATTCTATAATAAAATGATCAGCTCTCGGTTCTTAGCGGCGTGTAGGAGGAAATTTTCATCTTTATACCCTGTCCAGTCCTGGATGTTTTTTAGCCATGATGTTTCTTTTCTGCCTCTACTTCGCCTCCCTTCAATTTTTTCTTTAATGATTCGTTGTACAATTTTGTATTTATTGTTTCTTAATACGTGCCCTAAGTACGAAGTTTTTCGTTTCTTTTATTATTGATATAAGTTGTCGGTTAACATTCTTCCTTCTTAATATTTCATCAATAGTGTTAAAAATATACTTTATTTTTTCACTTGCTTATGTTTTAAACAATTATTGTAATTATTTTTCAGTAGACTTTGAAATATTTTGTATATATTTTTTGATTATAGAAAATTTTTATCATTCCTTTTTGTTCGTTACAAATATAATTTCATTTTGTATAAAATAAAATATTTAAATAAACCACATTTTTTAATAGGTTATGGACCTTCTACAATTAAAATTTGTGTGGGATTCGCGTTTTTTATAAAGATTAAAAGTATTTCTTTTATTGCCTGAATTCCGACTGATTTTGTAAATCTTGGAGATTTTATTTTTTGCGGAGTGGCTGGCACCAATTTGTTCATAAACAAGTAAAAGTGCTATATTCGGCCGTCCCGAATCTTCTATACCCTTCACCACGGTGATTTTATTTATACAGACATGTACAGCATTATCCATATTGTAAAGAAGTAGAAGACAAATGAAAACAAATTCCGTTTGCTACAATTGTCGCCGTGTTGTCAGCTACTTAATGATATTGAAGCCGACAGCTACATCGTAAACTCTGACATTGTTGTAAAAGTACTTATTTTGCTTTTATAAAATTAAAAAACTTTTTCAAAAACTTTTAAATATTTCCTCCAATACTTTTTGTTTGTATATGAATTTGTAATTTACAATTTTGTGACATTTTCTTTTGTTGAATAAAATACAAATTAGCCTAAGTTGACGACAGCCACAACGGTGGTTGTGTAGCCATGTAGCTTTGCTGGCTTCAAAAGAATCGTTTACCTATAAACGTGTGGATTTTATTTTTGACAGTTTGTAGTCGGTATCCTGATGATGTCTATGTGTTTAATGCACCTAGGTTTTAAAACTGAGATATCATCTATTTAAAAATCAAACGCATTTAAAATAAAAATCCAACGCATTTAAAAAAATATGTTACTCTATATACACACATACATACATATGTATATTCTTAATATTAAAAATATGTTATGTTACACTCATAATTTTAATTTTCAGAGAAATATTGAAATTTTTGTTTTAATATTTCGAAAATTGTGTGTAAAAATTTTTTGTAAAAATAATTTTTTAAAAATTTTTTGTAAAATTTTATTCGAAAATTTTTTGGAAAAAAAATTTTTTTTAATATTTTTCTGTAAAATATATTTTTGAAAATGTTTTGTAAATTTTTTTGTAAAAATTTTTTTTTTGGAAATTTTTTAAAAAAAATTTTTTTTTAAATTTTATTGAAATTTTTTTTTGTTAAATTTAGGACCTTTCTGCAGTCTATATTGAGTTAGAATGGTCAGACTAAAGCAAAAAAAAATCCTTACAAAAAAAAAATTTCTTCATATTGACACATGGGGAGTCCTTTTAACTGCTCCTATTTATCAGTGGGTACCCTGTGGGTCCATTGGCTACCTCTATGTGTATTGCTTTCTATTAAGGTCACTAATACAAATCAAAGCAGAAAACCCCTACCAATCTAAAAAAAAACAAAAATCGCCCCTCGCAGGGGGTTATTGATCCCCCGAGATCTGTATGCACTCTTTGCGATCTACCTGTCGCAGTCTAATATTTATTTGAGAAAAAAAGGCAAAACAGAATCATTAAAGCTGAAAAAAATTTAAAAAAAACCTGAAAAAACGTGAAAAAAAATATAGGTGGGCGTGGTTTTTGGCCCGTAGCCTCCAAAGGAATGATCCGATGTTGCTGAATTGCAATACCAAAATTTTCGAAACTATGCCTGACAGATTGGTGTGCTTAAATTTTTTGTATCTCTTCTGGTGCCTTGGCAAATGACATTACCACACTAACACGGACAGACGGACAGACGGACAGACGGATAGACGGACAGACGGACATCGCTTAATCAACTTCTCTATGTATAAGGATCCAGAATATATATACTTTATGGGGTCGGAAATGAATATTGTAGAAATTACACACGGAATGACAAACTTATATATACCCTTTCCACCTGTGGTGAAGGGTATAAAAAACTCAATCGCGAAAATTATGAAATATGGAAGTATCGTATGAAATTATTGGTGAAGAAGGAGAAGGCATGGGATGTAATTGAAAAAGAAATCCCTGAATATCCTAACGAAAATTGGAAGAATCGTGATAATGAAGCAACTATTTTAATATCTTTGGCTGTTGATGAAACAGAAGTATTCCGTATTGCCAACTGTAAATATGCTAAAGATGCCTAGAATGTTCTTTAAGCATACCATGAAAAGTCAACACTTAGTAACAAAGTTAAATTAATGAGATAGATTTGTGGATTAAAACTGCATCATGGAGAAAATATGGACAAACCAATTACCCAAACGAAGCTATTATTTTGTAGATTGCAATCATTTGGTGAGAAAATTTCGGAGTATTGGATAATTTCTATGCTACTTAGTAGGTAGGCAGGTAGCCGTATACGATACTCTAATAACAGCACTTGAAGTAAGAGATGAAAAGGAACTCACTATGATCATTGTTGAAAATAAACTATTGGAAGAGTTCGAAAAGCACAAGAGGAGAAATTCGGTTGAAGATACAATTTTAAAAACTACGAATAACTTTAAAAAGAATAAAATCTAAACTATTGTGTGCTACTATTGTCGCGGAGTCGGTCATATACGTAAAGATTGCTGGAAATTTAAAAATGATAAGCATCAAAAAGTTAAAGTTTCTAAAAATGAGGAAAATAATTTGTGTTTTGTTTTAAATGGAGAAAGAGTCGGCAATGTGGGTTGCCGACTCTGGTGCTACCTGTCATATTTGTAGCAATGAAAATGAATTTGTAAACCTTGATAAATCATGGCACGAAAAAGTTACTGTTGCCAATGGCGATGGTGTTTATTCTGATGGAAAAGGTGACTGTAAATTGAAAATGCATAATCAACAAGGTGTTGAAAAAATTATTACCGTCAAAGATGTATTATATATATCATCCTTCAAAGGAAATTTACTATCAGTAAAGAAGTTATCAGTAAAAGGTTTTAAGTTCTTATTTTGGGGAAAAATGCATTATTTCAGATTTCAATAATATTGAAGCCGGGTTGGCTGAGTGTGTCAACAGTGTGTGCCCATATATAACCCCAGGAAAGAAAATGTATTTTTTGACATTAATTGACGATTATAGCCGGTATACTGTTATATATTTGCTACATGAAAAATACGAAGTTTTGTATGTTGAAATGGTAAGAAACAAATTTGAAAAGTTTCCGAAATGTATCAGATCTGATAATGGAACGGAATATAAATCTAAAAAGATTTTCGAATTTCTAAAAAATTATGGTATCATGACTCAATTTAGTGTTCCTTATTGTCCTCAACAAAACGGAGTAGCTGAAAGAAAGAATCGCTATCTAGTTGAAATGGCTAGATGTCTTTTGGAAGAAGCCAATTAATTTACCAAAATCTTATTGGGGAGAAGCTGTTATGTACTCTAATTACTTACAAAATCGAATTGTCACTAGTGCTATACCTTGTACTCCATATGAAAGATGGGAAGAACAAAAGCCTAATATTGAAAATATACATATATTTGGCTCCAAAGCTTATATCCTAGTACCTGATGTTAGTAGGAAGAAATTTGATAACAAGTCAAAACTCCTTACATATGTGGGTTGTGCTGAAGACAGCAAAGGGTTACGTTTTGTTGATACAAGTACCAACAAAGTAACTATTAGTAGAGTTTTTAAATTTGTTTTTTCAAAAATAATATATAATTCGAAAAGTGATAACAATGTATTAGAGACTGATAAATACTTGGAAAGTAACTACTTCGTCTAAAGCCATTGATAACGAAGATGATTCCGACGAAGGTTCTTATTGCAGCATTACAGATCTTGAATATTTCGCAAATTCTGAAAAGCTTCGAAGATCGTCAAGAATAAACAAGGGTATACCTCCTATAAAATACTCAGTTAATTTAACAAAATCAGATGACATAATTGAAAAAACAGATGACATAATCGAACCCGAAACTTACAAACAAGCTATAAAAACAAAAAAATATGAATGGAAATCTGCAATGAAGGAGGATATGGAGTTGTTAAAGAATAATCATACTTGGGATTTGGTTAGAGCTCCACCAGATACAAATATAGTCGGTTGTACATGGACATTCAAGACAAAAAGAGACGCTGGTGGTAAAATTAAACGTTATAAAGCTCGTTTAGTCGCTCAAGGCTTTAATCAAAAATATGGTTGTGACTACGATGAGATATTTGCACCCGTGGTACGTCAAGCTACACTTCTTTTACTGTTGTCCATTTCTAGTGTTAGGAAATTACATGTAGAGCATATGGATGTAAAGTGTGCTCTTTTAAATGGTTACATTAAAGAAGTTATATACATGAAACAACCGCCTGGGTTTATTGATGGTGATGAAGGCAAAGTATGCAAACTAAGACGTGGTTTATATGGACTAAAGCAATCTGCAAACGTTTGAAACAAAGCCTTAAATGATGTACTTGTCAGTGGTAAATTTGTACAAAGTAAATCAGAGCCATGTTCATGTAGTAAAGTCTTCAATTTGGAAGATATTTATATATTAATATATGTTGATGACTTGGTAGTTGCATATACATTGCAGTCAATTCTCGTCTTGATATTTGCGCTAGGTTATCCATTCTAGCTAGAAAAACGAGTAATCCAAATCAAGAAGATTGGAATGAATTAAAACGTGTTACAAGGTATGTAAAAGGTGCACGAAATTTGTTTTTGAATCTTAATGAAAACACATCCAATCCAAATATCCTTATTGGTTACGCTGCTCCTAATTGGGCCGAGTGCAGAATTGATAGAAAATCAAATTCAGGATACGTTTTCTTACTTAATAATAGTGCACTTAGTTGGGCTTGCAAAAAGCAAACAACTGTTTCACTATTAACAACAGAAGCAGAATTTATTGCTTTATCTGAAGCTGCTAAGGAAGCTGTTTGGATTAGAAAAATTTTAAATGATTTGAACTGCAAACAATAAAATCCAACAGTTATTTTTGAAGACAAAAAAGCTGTCTAAATCTAATCAAAGAAGAGAAATTAAGTAATAGATCAAAACATATTAACATTAAATTTCATTTTGTTAAAAATTATGTTGATAAAAAGATTATCGAATGCAAATATTGTCCACCTTTATCAAACTTAAAAATAACTATAAAAACTTCGATGCAAAGCAAATATGAAGACATTCGCAATTGAGGATGAGTGTTAAAAATATACTTTGTTTTTTCACTTGCTTATGTTTTAAACAATTGTTGTAATTATTTTTTCAGTAGACTTTGATATATATTGTCTATATTTTTTGATTATAGCAAATTTTTATCATTTCTTTTTGTTCGTTACAAATATAATTTCATTTTGTATAAAATAAAATATTTAAATAAACCACATTTTTTAATAATTCGAAACTTTGGCAGTCCATGATATCTTCAGAACTCGGCGGTGAATCCACATTTCAAAGGCTTCCAAATTTCTTTCATCCGAGGCTTTAACTATCCAAACTTCTACCCCATATAATAGCACAGACCAAATTGTGGAACAAGATTAACGTGAGTACCTGCCAACTCGGCCTAACCTCACGGTGGTCTTACCACCGAGTGAAACTTAGGCGTAGACTAGCGCCCCCATTGTGTAGTATAACAACACTTTACGATTGCCACCAATCGCTTTTTGTGTGTGATACAGTCACAATGAGTAGCAATTTATATAATATGGCAAGCCTTTCCAAGGCAAGCCTAGATCCATATTATAACCTCTTGCTTAGGGGTTTGGAGACTATCCAAACTCCGTCTGTTGAGAGTGCAACAGCACACTTGATCGACCGTGCACCATACCTACATAAATCGATCTTAAACCACAACCACCACGTGTACCCCCGAAAGAGACCTCACCAATAACCGGTCACAGAGAGGATAGGCTCTCTGTGGGTCCACCAATTGCCGTGGTACCAGTCCTTTGGGCACTGGTCGGGCCTCGAAGAGGACCCGCAATGTTTATCGCAGAACTTTTCTTCCAGATTTAGGCTCTAGGAACCCTAGCATCTGGTGCCCCTATTTTCCCCGAGTGAACCGCGTCAAAGCATTTGCCATTACTGCAGTGATAATTGGAACCCCCGGGGGTATCCTGAAAGTTATTGTGGAACAAGATTAACGTGAGTACCTGCCAACTCGGCCTAACCTCACGGTGGTCTTACCACCGAGTTAAACTTAGGCGTAGACTAGCGCCCCCATTGTGTAGTATAACAACACTTTACGATTGCCACCAATCGCTTTTTGTGTGTGATACAGTCACAATGAGTAGCAATTTATATAATATGGCAAGCCTTTCCAAGGCAAGCCTAGATCCATATTATAACCTCTTGCTTAGGGGTTTGGAGTCTATCCAAACTCCGTCTGTTGAGAGTGCAACAGCTCACTTGATCGACCGTGCACCATACCTACATAAATCGATCTTAAACCACAACCACCACGTGTACCCCCGAAGAGGACCTCACCAATAACCGGTCACAGGGAGGATAGGTTCTCTGTGGGGCCACCGATTCCCGTGGTACCAGTCCTTTGGGCACTGGTCGGGCCTCGAAGAGGACCCGTGTTATAAAACAACAGACCTTTTCTTCCAGATTTAGGCTCTAGGAACCCTAGCGTCTGGTGCCCCTATTTGCCCCGAGTGAACCGCGTCAAAGCATTTGCCATATTTCTGCAGTGACAATTGGAACCCCCGGGGGTAAAACCTGAAAGTTATAGACAATATTACCCTCGCGGTGTGATAGTTCTTTGGCCCTCCTTTCATCAAATTTAATGGATCTTGCAATCGACCCTTCCTCCCGCTGTGTAGTCTTTAAGTCAATACCTCCAAGGCACCCCTCCGACCAAATGTAGCATTTTATAAATCGAACTTTTGTTGCTACGTTCATGTCGTGACTGGTCAACAGTTTGATGTATTTGGAAAAGGTATCTCTCCGCATCTCTAAGCGGTATTTAATTTCTCGTGATGGGTCGCACTGGTAATTTATGGACACTCCCAGCTATTTGAAACTCTGTAATCTTTCAGTGTCTATGTTTTGTATATTTAGTGTTGCGTTATAGTTATTTTTTATTAATAATCATGTATTTAGTATTTTTCATGTTAATTTTTAATCCATATATCTCACTTATGCGTGCAAGTTTTTTCAGCAACTTCTGTAGACGGATTATACTTTTAGCTAGTAGTGTGGTATCGTCATCATATCTTATATTAATAATGTATTTCCCATTTAATTTTACCCCTATATTTTCTCCTTCAAGAGTTTTACCGTTACATCCTCTATATTATCTATTTCTAGCTTCCATCTAGTTTTTCCTATTTTTGTAAGCACTTATTGACTTTCCCTTGTAATATACATATTTAAATAAAGAATATATTTTTTATGGTATGGTATAATAAAAATATTTTACAATGCAATTTTAAATGCATTTTTAAATCTGAAACATAACAATAAGAGCACTGAAAATATTTTAAATATCTTCTTTATTCAACTGAATAAAACTAAAATAACACTGTGGAACAAATTCAAGTTGGCAAAAGTTAGGCTGATTCTGAGAGTGAGGGGTGAAAATAGAGGCTAAATTAAAAGACCGGTATCGCGGCGTTTTTTTATGTTAGTTCGAATTTACTTTTTTAAATTGACCTTCGAAAAAAAAATTGAACTAACATAAACAAAGGCCGCAGTAGAAGTCTTCTTTAGCCTCTATTTTCACCCCTCACTCTCAGAATCGACATAACTTTTGCTAACTTATAACTATATTGAATAAAACTATACTGCAGCTCCTTATTTGAAGGAGTATAAAATAAAATTAATGAAAGAGTCACATTTTTTGTTTCAAGTTAATAGTGTAAACTTAATTCTGTAAAAAAAGACAAGTAGAAAAAGTCTTGAAATTTAAAACACAAGCAAAAGCACTACGAAAACTGAACAATTTCTTTCATTCGGTTTTTTAACATTTTGCTTTACATATAGTTTTTATAGCAATAAACTTAAGTTTCGTTTAAGTGTGAGTTTTACTTTTTCTTATTACTTGCGTACTGATTTATGTCTGCCAAAGTGGGAAATTAACATAAAAACATTTGAATGCACTCCCTGGTTATACTTCTAGTAGGTCAGGCGTAGCCCTTAAACATTGACACAGACAGTCATTTTATGTAATTAAAATTTAATTAGAGATTTTCTTGCAAATAGAAAGACCGTTATAATGATGATTTACAATCTGCGTCATTCTTGTAGTGATTGTAAGGTGTATTAGAAGCTGAAAATCCTCATAGCCTGGCTACAATGCTTTAGCTTTTAAGGTTAGTTTGCCACTCATGTTCTTTAATTGGTTTTTTAGATATTTTTTTGAATAGACTGAATTTAAGTCTTCTTTTTTTTTTGTTTGTTGCAATTAAATTAGTCAGTTTAAATCAACACTGTGCCCAGATAGATAATAAACATACAATTAAAATAGGAAAGTTGGCCTACTTTGCGTAAAAGTATAAAAAAGTTAAGTTAATGATTTTTAATATTAATATTTAAAGTGCGTTAATTTGTTTTATTCTAACAAATAATATTGAGATACTTAAAATTTTTTAAGTGCAAAGGCTATAGAGGAGATAAATAAAGTACATATATTCCGTCAGGTGGAGCTATTACTATAAGAAGACTATTGATATTGTAAAAAAAAAGTAATTGTATTCAGATTGCAACATGTGGCTAAATAATAAGATTTTTAATGACTTGTCGTGAGCATCCCTTACTTTAATAAAGTGACCCACTGTAAAGATTTTTTACTAACTAATTGTTCAGCAGATATCAATAGTAGCAATTCCAACTTTGAAAATTGATTACTTATAAACAAATCTGCACACTAAATACCAAGTCGGCACGTTACATACATAGATAACCTAAACCCAAGTACCTTTTAAATTCATGGCGAACAATGTCATTAAATCGATTTTTGCGCACTAAGTTTGCTAATCGTGTTATCAATCGTTATGACTATGACAATTGGCCGCCTCGAAGCAGCCTCGATATAAACTGTTTTTTTTTTTTTCATGAAAAATACTTGTTAAGAATTTAAATAAACAATATAAAACTTTTTTTAAGACATGTCTTTTCGGGCAAAATCTATTGTCTAATAAATATTTTTAAATGTATTTCTTGGCCTCATTGAAATGTTTTAAATTTCTGTTGGCATAAATCAAAAATTTAATCAAGCGTAAAATGAAAATTACAACCATTAAAAGCACAATGCTTTGCACAAAACAAAAATAATCATATTTAAAAAAAATCCACAAAAAGAAAAAAGTAAAATACACTGATGTATGGTTTGTGGAGGTAGACACTTTTAAAAAATTTTATACTAATACATGCACATATTTTTTCCTATCCACATTTATTTTTATTAACTTGCGAATGTTGAGGGTAGTCGCGATTACTTTTCTTTTAACCGGATCTATTGGATTTAAGATCGTTCGGGTACGCAGTTGGTAATCTAAAGGTTGCAGGTTCGAATCCCGCTAAAGATTTTGGATTTAAATTAAATTTTCATAAGTTAAATAATCCCAACAAACCACATAGCTATCAAACTACAATAAAACTTGAGAATAAGCTTATAAAAAGGGTGCTTAAATTTTAAGTGCCGATGTTGATTTTGAATAAAACTAAATTATTTAGGAAATTATTGTTATTTCTTTTTATTTTGATAATATTCGTATGGTTTAATTATGTATGGAATATAATATTGGCCAAATGGCCAATATGGCCGTGATCGGCACCTCCATCCGATGCTCCAGATTTTCGTTGACACTGAGGCATAATTGAGGTTCTATGCCGTTAATGTGCCGAATATCTTATCCTCTAGCTCTTGAATTGTTGCTGGCTTATCGATGTACACCTTTTCTTTCAAATATCCCAAAGAAAGAAGTCCAACGTTGTAAAATCACATGATCTTGGCGGCTAATTGATATCGCCATCACGTGAGATAACACGGATATTGAATTTGTCGCGCAAAAGAGCCATTATTTCGTTAGCTGTGTGGTAAGTGGCACCGTCCTGTTGAAACCACATATCGTCCACATCCATATAAACCAATTCAGGCCGTAAAAAGTTCGTTATCATCTTGCGATAGTGAACAACATTCACAGTAACTGCCTGACCAAACAGTCACTCTTTGTGGGTGCATTGGTTTTTCGGCAATCACTCTTGGAATGCAGCAATTCTGCTTATTGACGAATCCACTGAGATGAAAATGTGCCTAATCACTGAAAATTAATTTCTTCGAAAATTGATCATCCAACGATGCCATTTCTTCAGTTATGGTTTATGTATTTTATTTATATAGAGGTACTCATCCCTGGATAAAACTCTAAAATTTATATAAAATTCTACAATTATTGCAGAGTTCTGTAAATAGCGTTTTAAATATTCCGCTTACAAAAATAAAAGGTGTAGTCAAGTTTGCTTTAAATCGGTAAAATTGGAAACTTTCTTAATCTTGCTCTATTTTCTCTAGGAATTGAAATAGTTTTGCAAGTCAATATTTGCAGCAAGATACCCAGGTACCTCCTCACAAAATTTTTTTAAAATTTATCCAGTAATTTTTACGTGATGCGAACACGGACAGACAGACAGACAGACAAACAGGCAAAAATTCCAAAAATTGCTGTTTTGTATTCCATTTCGATTACTAACTGCGCCAGCAACAAAATGTATATATATATATATATATATATATATATATATATATACAGAATATATTTTTCCAATTACGCTTGGTGTTAAATCATAACTTGAACTGCATATGAATTTAGTTTTATGTGGTTGACAACAAAGATGAGATAATAAAGGGTAAAAAGGGAAAATTTATTCAACAAAACATAAAGTGTCAAACGCACTGTTCATAACATCCGTCTACATAAGCCATCATTTTGGCTTAACACAAGTCAAACTTCATATAAAAACACAATATAAAAAATAATGTTTTTTTACATTTCTTTAGCTCTTTTTTCTGAAAAAATACTAAAGGGAAAATTTTCGCCTTAGAGATAGTCAAAAAGAGCTCGAAAAGAGCTAAGTTGGCATCGCTGTGAGTGGCAGCAAAAAAGAAACAAAATACAACAAAATAAATAAATTAAATAAAGTAAAATAGTGAAAAAAACCTTTTTTTCTGATTTAATATCCATCAACAAAGTACTCATTGTGTCAACCTATTCCGTTGTTACTTTGTTTTCAGTTGAGCACGTTAAAGTATAACGTATGACGGATCCTATGTGCCCCGACCTTAAGGTCATTTGGTTAGTTGGAATGAAATAAAATACATGATTTACAAAATTAAATTTTTCATGTACTTTTGTAATCAATTTAGGAACCGTAGACTTATTTAAAAATCATATATTATCCAACCTTTGGTTAACAATGAACAAACAGCAATTAAATATTTTTCAAATTGTTTATTGTAATTATTAACACAATAATGAAAGACATATATACACCAGTTATACGAAAAGAAAATATGTAAAGAGAATAAAATAAAAAGTGTTTGCTTGGTAGTATAATAAATAAAGAAATGTGCCTATTCAAATTTTATATGATAATTTTGTCTTAAAGTAATCTTCAAGTAGGCTTTAAGTGTTTCAAATCAAACGTCAGTCGCCAGTAACAGTTTTTCGATTTTAGAGCCGTGTTAATCGAATCGAGTGATGTAGGCAATGTTTATATTAGTTTTTAGTTATACACAAATTAAATATTGTAAAAAGTACAATAAATAAAATCGCTTTAATAATTTAAAAAAAAGGGTTCGATTAAAATTATAATCGAGTAACTAACAACCCAACAATTTTCAACCTTTTTGTAGGGTTGTTTTGTAAAGTTTATATCAGGGTTCAAAATTTTTCATTTATAAACATTCAAAAATCAACATTCATGATATTTTTTATAAATGAGAAATCTAAAATTTTATATTTATTTTTCATACATATAAACGAACAACAAAAAATATTCTGCCTATGTTTATACATGTATGCGTGTACCTGTTTGTTTTTGTAACATACATACATGATAAGTGATAAATTAGCTTCTTCTCATGTCATGTCATGTTCTTTGTCATAAATGTATATGTACACGTTAAAAATTTATCATAAATGAACATGAATGGATTTTCTGCCTACGATCGCGGATTTTCTGTCTACGAAAGCGGCATTTAGATGGTCAATCGCGGCTTGTCAGCGCGGGTTGATGGTAAGCCAACAAGCTCGTGTAAACGACCAAAATTCGTGTTTGGCAGCCGCGCTGGATAGAAATCAAAAATTTTTGATATTTTATGTTTGCCGTCACGCCATCAAGCTTATCTAAATGCATGTTTGTCAACCACAGTGTAAATTTCATTTGATTTTTTGTAAGCGAGCAGTAAAGATGTCTCGGCTAGAGCGCTTTGTTTTTAAGAGAATTTATTGTTTTTGCATGTGGGTTAGTTTTTATGTATGGTATTGTATGTAAAGCGTTTTTATTAGAGTTTATTTTTAAAATATTTCATTTATTTAATTATTGTGTGTGTGTTTATATGGAAATATTAATTGCCAAAAATCAAGTTAAGGGTATGTAGACGAGTTAGCAAAAATATTATCTAATTGGTATTTATCAATTATTATAAAGGAAAATCCCATAACGAAGTTGGGGAAATGTTTTCCTTCAACTTAGGACAGCTTCTGACATTATTACTTGTTCTAAAAATTAAGATAGATTTGATTAAACCTTAAGAAAGGATTCACGGTGCATTAAAAGTAAAATACTAAAAACTATTTATGATAGAGAACATATAACTGTGGAGTATATGTATTACACGGTACTGTTCGAAACTTTGAATTTTGTTTCTCTATTAATAAAATATTACATACATTCTTACATTTTCCTATTCATTCACACAGTATGAATTAAAGAGATTTTAATGAGGCATAACTCTGACCAGATACTAAGAAATTCAATATTGCCAAAAGGTGTTCTTTTGCAAAAATAATATAAGGAATATTTGTATTTTTTCAATAAATTTTTTTAAATAATTGATTAGAAACTGAAGAATAAATAAAAAAAATATAGTCATGATGTCGTTGTTTATTATTCTCTATAATTCCATTCTCTAATAATTCCATTGTCCAAATTCGTTTATTACTCTTTTTTGATTGTCGTCTTCCTATAATTCATCAATTAATAAAGCAGCAGCTAAACCATGCGCCATCTTAAATAACAACCTCACTGCTCAGTGTCTGTTGTATAATGATGTTTGACAATCTTCGCTGGATCATGTAAATGCTAAACACTCTCTCTCATCAACCCGCGATTGACCATATAAATGCCGCTTAAGTGTATTCTAAATGTTATTTTTCGTGTTATTTAAAAACACATACACACATACATAAACACAACATACATATTAACATAAATATTAACTCAAAATACAATTTTACAATATATTCCTCCAGAAAAATAAAAAAACATATTGTTACTGCATACTTCGGCAGTTGCACATTACAAAATTCATATGTATGTAACTACATTAGGGTGTCCCTTATAAGACAAAAAATTTTTTTTTTCGAATTTCGAAACGCATACCCTCTAATTTTTTTATATATAGAAAATTATACCTAAATATGAAATTTTACTCTTCTATCATGATTGTAACCCGTGGCGACTAAGGCAAGAAGTTTTACATAATACAGTAAATGAGAACAATGAAAAAATGAAAAGATGCATTAAGAATATTTTATTAAGAATATTTTAATATTCCAAATTATATGGGATAACTTCTTTTTAAAGTGTTTTTTCTGCAGTCTGGATACAGGTTTCTGTGTTCCTCAACACAGCGCAACAAAAACTGTTTTTGCTCTTCATCAGCAGTAATAAGTCCGTGAAAATCTTCCACAAGTTTGACTGCTCTTTCAGCAGCATCGTTTACCACTCGTAAAAGACTTACTTTTCGTTTGGCTTCCAGAAATGCAGCGTTGTTTATCCAAGACGCCACATTTGTGCGAAGAAAACTATCATCGATCTGTAATCTTGCAAGAAATACTTTGCTTTTACCTGATACAAAGCAATCAAGTGTTTTAGCTGAAATAAAGAAAGGTTGTAATAAAAGTTGTTATAAAAGCATTCAGTACTAATTTTTCAAAAAATATGATTTAACACAAAGATAACATTAAAAAAAAATAAATTTGACTCACCAAACAACGATCCTGACATTTCATCGCTGTTTGGAATATATCGTTTGTTAAAATCCGATATTTCCTCCCTGTTTAAGTTAACAACCATATTTGTTTTTGTTTTGTCATCCACTTCGTCATCAAAAAGTGATAAATTGACTGCCTCTTCACTTAAATACCATAAGTGCTTACAAAACTTACTTAGAGCAGCATTCGAAATTGTTTCGTCTATTTCATTATAGCCTTTGACAGCTTTCAAAAAACTCAAATCCTGATTAGGTGCTTTTACAGCTTCTGTACACTCGAGCCATGGCTTTACGTAAATTATCGCAACAAATAAGCAAATGTCCTGCAGAGCACTTTTATCATTTGCATCTATGTTGATCTGGGACTGGAGCAAACATATTTTTAATGAATAAATGGCTCTGGCCATCCATCGTGCTTGGTGTAAGGCTCCGGGGGGCTTGATTTTTCTTTTCTTTTCTGGATCGCCATTCAAAAACACAACGCAGAGTTCTACTAATTCACGATAATCTTCTCTTATAAAAGTTTTTTCCAATGCCGCTTTGTAATACCTTAAGATGGATAAAATTTGTTCATCAGGAATGTGCTTTCTAACGAAATCAATGCATGGTTCAATCTTATTCGAATCTATATTTTTCCAATTGTCTCTAGTCTTTTTAAAAAGTGGTATTTCTGGAGATCGAACATTTTGCTTAATTTTGGCTTCAAATACACTTTTAAGCACTAACTCATAAATATGATGACGACAAGCGAAAAGCACCAGGTCTCTGCCCAAACTTTTCTCCAAAAGAGCACAAGCGCCATTAAAACGGCCAATGTTCGTTGATGTTGTATCACAACAGATTATTTGCACCTTGTCAATGAGATTCCAGTCATATAGAGCTGTTCTAATAGCTGTTTCTTGGTGTTTACCAGACGAACTCTCCAATTTTGGTACTGCAAGAAGTTGTTCCTTGTCGCTATAAGAAATTATAATTGGCAACCTCTCCTCTTTGGAGCTTCTCACGTCTAAGCCGGGTAAAAGTTTGCCATCCCAATGGACGGTTATGATATCAGGTACGTTGTTCTTAAAGTCACTTTTTATAGTTTCTGCACGTGATTTTCTCATTTGTGTACGAATTCGCTGAATGGAAGATTTATTTATTGCAAAATCGTCGCATTTCAGATCCAATGCCTCTAGGATAGCCTGAATAATATAGACAGAATCTCTTATACTTAGCTGGCACCTGTCTAAAACTGCGACTACCTTTGGTGTTATCAGATTTTTTCTTCCTCTTTTTGAACTGTCGCTCTGCAAACTTGTGCTTGCCTCTGGCTGGATTTCGTCGTCGTGGGAATATTGTGAATCTTCGGTATCAGAATTTAATATTTCTTCCACGTCTAAAACTTGTCTGCATTCAGCATATGATGTAGAAGTCGATGCAACTTCCGAAAATTCTTGTTGCCTTAATTTTCTTGTTTCTTCGAGTAATAACCTTTTTCTAGATCTTTCCTCTTTGTCTGCCAAGTTTTTATCTATGCCAGCAAAGCAACCCGGTCTACCCGGCTCTCTCTGTAGCTTCAAAAATGCTTTATCCTCTTCTATTTTGATAATTTGAAGGGCAGCAGCATGAGCAATATCAAATAGGTTATCAAGATCACTTTCAAAATTACTTTCACGGGTCCTATAAATATCGAGACTTTTCTTACAATTTTTTTGCAACTTTTTCCAAAGTGTATATTTATCTAAAAGCTTCTTGACACAGTACGGAATTGCCTTTGTAGGAATTCTTGCCTTCTCCCAAAAAATTACACATTCTCTAATTACTAGATTTGCACTTTCTCTAAGATCGAGCTTGACTTCGCGCATATGACAATCTTCGCTGGATCATGTAAATGCTAAACACTCTCTCTCATCAACCCGCGATTGACCATATAAATGCCGCTTAAGTGTATTCTAAATGTTATTTTTCGTGTTATTTAAAAACACATACACACATACATAAACACAACATACATATTAACTCATATTAACATAAATATTAACTCAAAATACAATTTTACAATATATTCCTCCAGAAAAATAAAAAAACATATTGTTACTGCACACTTCGGCAGTTGCACATTACAAAATTCATATGTATGTACATATGTACATATTTGCATGCATTTCTATACGTGAATGCTTAGCGCATATTTTTCTACGATCTTTTCATTTCTGAAAAATTATCAAAATTGTATATACTCAAATATGAAAACTCAAATTTGAAAAACAAAATATGTTCTCATTATCGCATTCATAAATGAAAACACAAAAAAATTTTTGTAGTCTCTCACACATGTATGAGAAGAAACAGCTAAAATACAAAATGTACACATTCATACAGTGAGTGTACATTTCGGTACTCTGGCTTATATGCATGTTTGTAAATTTTAACCAAATATGTGTGGATTTAAATTCTAAAGATTTATTGTAATGTTCTTTTGTTGCTGCCTTTATTACCTAAATTATATTAAACTTTTTTTTAATAGTCAGAGGTATACTCTTGTCAACAAAACAAATAAATGTAACAGTGGTTATATGCCGAGACAAATATACATATGTATATAGAAACGTTATGCTACCTTGATTTACAAATAGTAGTAAGGATAGATACAAAGAAGAGCAAATTATAATAATATTATTTTTAATAATAATAATTTTTTTTTTGGAAATCAGGTCGAAAAGGTATGAAGCAAATCCAACAAATATAATTTTGTAGATTCAACTTCTAGGAGCAAATTAAGGCACTCGATATCGATCGAATTTTCCATTTAAATTCTATTGGAATTTCGATCGATATCGAATGCCGTAATCTTCCGGTTGGATTTCTACTTGCTTAAAACTTTACCATACGATACTTCTTAACAAGGAGGAAGTTAGAATTTTTTGTTCTTCCTGTAACTTTGCAAAAGCTTTCTTTTTCGTTTTGGCATAGGTACTTTAATGATTTGCTGCCACTGTGCAACATAAAAAGTATGGATTTTTTTTGTCAAAATTTTGCGCGTTTTGCTAAAGTAAGGCGACGTTAACACATAAAAGGGGGCTAAACGAAAATTGTAAATTAGAAGAAAGAGAAGTAGTACGCTAGCATACCTATACAGAGCTGCTAGATTTTTGTTTGAAAATATAACATAAAATAACATTTCAAGTTTAGGATTGCAGTTATTATTTAAGATGTTAAACACATTTCTGTTTTTAAATTATAAGTATAACATATTTTCAAGAAATTATATGTCAATGAGTTTTTAAATATATTTAAAATTATCAGGATTTTCTTCCGATTCATTGAGATTAAATTAACCCATGTTATTTTTAAAGTTATGTGTTTTAAATATAAATATAATTTGATTGACTTGCATACAACAAAGTTTTAAACGTAATTAAGAATTGAACCACATTCAAAATTCGTGGGTCCACCTAAAGAAAAAGGTTGGAATGGGAGGAGTGGGATATAATACCACAGAAATATGATATATTCAAGCTAATTCAGTCTATATCTAGATGTTTATAGGCAGTAATTGATGCTCAAATAGGACACAAAAATGCGAGCAGTAAAATAATATATTTTAGATAATTAAGTCAGCAAATATTTGATACCGATAATATTTTAAAAATATTTATTTGTTAGTGCAAAATGTAAACCATTTTTAATAGTTGCGATTAAAATGTTTCTACTAAAGTTCAATTATTTTTTCAGTAAAATATACTTGTAGACTCATGTAAAAATGTAAATGAATGAAAAAATCACAATACTTACGTAATTCGCTAAGAAAATAGTGTTTCTTTTGAACATTTTTAATTTTTTCTATTATTTAAAACATTTATTTGACAAACACATTTACTTGTATTACAGGTAAATTGGTCGATTAATATTAATTTTTATTGCTGAAGTATCAAAATAAACTAAATAAAGAAAATCCTTTAAATTTTTAAATCGAAAAAATTTTATTTAAATTGTTTAACTTTCAACTTCCATTATGTTGTATAAATGGTAATAAATAATTAATCTGCAATTAAATTGATTGTAAAAATATTCAACCTTTGGCTACAGCATGTTATTTAAGCATTAAACCAAACGGTTTTCAGAATTAATAATTTCTTAATACACAATCTCCAATTATGTTGTGAAAAAAAATGTATTGTATTGTATTGATTTTATTATTTTAGAGTTACCTTTTCAATAATAAAAAAGAGGAACAAGAAAACAATTTCTTTTAAAACAGAAATAAATATTTGGTTTTTATTTTCTTCGACCTTATGATTTGTTATTATTTGAATTTTACTTCAGGCTCAAGATCATAACTTTATTTAAATAAAACTCTTTTTATGTTTTATTAATAAATTTTTAATATTATTCAATATTTCGAGCGCCTTCCGGAAAAACTGAAAACAGAAAAACAAATATACAAAAACCAAAATATACATTAACATCACTAATAGATAAACACAACATTTAACAATTATTATTCAATCAAATCAATCAAAATTACGAACAAGATTAGCCGCACACAAATCAGACTACAAAACACGAAAAGGAACAAGTAAACAAAAAACAGCGTTAGGTGTCCATTGTGCAATAAGTGGACACTCTCCCAATATCAGTGGTACAACAATATTACAACAGGAGAGTAATTACAGAAAGAGATATACAGCAGAGATGTTGCATGTAATCAACACTCCCGCGGACATAAGGGTAAATTACAAAACAGATACTGAAAATTGCGCGCACACATATGGACACATTGTTGCTAAATACAGGCAAAGAAACCTTTAATAAGCTTTATTATCTCTTTGGAGGAGGACAAACGACGGCTTTCCTCAAAGTAATGCAATATTAGTTTTTTTTTTTAAATAATAATTGTTAAATGTTGTGTTTATCTATTAGCGATGTTAATGTATATTTTGGTTTTTGTATATTTGTTTTTCTGTTTTCAGTTTTTCCTGAAGAAGAGCACCGAAGGCGCTCGAAATATTGAATAATATTAAAAATTTGTTAATAAAACATAAAAAGAGTTTTATTTAAATAAAGTTATGAAATAAAATTCAAATAATAACAGAAATAAATATTTATTTTAATTTATTATTTTCCATTAATTAATTATAAATTATTTAATTATTTTAATTCTATTACCAATTTATGTTAAGTTTAAAAATTCTATTCAATGCTGGCAGTGCAGCAATTTATCAATTTTATATACGATGCTGCCAACTTAGCAAGATATTCTCTTCCTGTAGTTCATGACAAGATTCCAATTAGAAATCCTTTGGAACACAAAAACAAGTCAGTATATGTTTTTAATATTTTATTTATTGTACCTTCAGTATATTTGAACTGACAATAATAACTGATATCTTAAGTCTAAAATGAAAAAAAATTTACTTATTAAGTACAGCCAGTGCTAGACAAACAAACAACTGGGCCAGCGGATTTTGATGTATTTCAAGCTGCTTTAAATATGTCACTGCATATTTCGTTATTTCTGCTTTAACTGAATGCACGTTTAGATCTTTGTGGATGCTCGAGTTTTTTATATACCAGGGAGCAACTGTAATCATGACTAGAACCTTATTTTCGTGCCTTTGGATTTTGTATATATGTATTGCTAGCTGACGCAGTTACCCATAATTGAATGCCATAACACCAAATTGGTTTTAGAATTGACTTGTACAATAAAAGTTTGCAATCTAGAGCGAGAGTAAAATGTCTGACAATAAGCCAGCTTAAGTTTTACTGATTTTCACGTCATTGGTGTTAACTTTGCGGCGTTTCCAAATAAGGTGCTGGTCAAGATGTATACCAAGATATTTCACGTCTGGAAGCTGAGGTATTGTTTCCTTATTTATGCGAATAGTGGGGGGGGCACAATTTCCCTGTGAAAGTGTAATGACAGATATTTTTTTCTAAATGCTTCAAACATTATATTTTCTCTGAATAAGCCAACTTGCCATTATTAAAAATTGTTTTGTTTACTTTATTTAATTAAAAAATTAAATTAAAAATTATACGAAAATTTCTGCAAATTATAGTTTTTATATATAACACTAATTTGTCTGTTGGCCAAATAAATGTTATGAAATATGTCAAGGCAATACAACCATATTCTTTCCCATCAATGTAATGTAATGCAATTTTCTTAAAATTTTTTTATGTTTGTATACAAACTGAATGTTAATAAACTTTTAACTAATGTGAATAATAATATTGTTCTTAACATGAATTGTCACTAAACTTTTATGAACACGTTGTTGTGTAAACCCAGAAAGTAACTTATCAAAGCCGAAGTAGAAGTTAAACTTTTACTTCCTTAATTTCTAAAACAACGTGACAAGTTTTTTTACATCGAACCGTCAGCATAGAAAGAAGTGAAGGTGAGAAACAATTAATATTTAAAGTGGAAGTTTGATAGATTTAATTTTTTAACTAAATCATAAGGGATCAATTAATTCTAAAGGTAAAATTTTAAAGATTGATAATTGACTCTTTTTTTAAATAAAACTATTCTTGTCCCACAATAGTTTAAACACTTTAGAAAATATTAATTCCAACTAATACGTGTGGGTAATACACCTTTTGGACTTAAGGAATCTTATATCCCCAATAAGTTACTGTTACTGTTAATCTTTCGGTAAAATTACAAAACTGTGTTAACATAAAGATATTGTTTCAGTCAATTATTTCATTTTTAGATACTCAAAATTTATCCCACGCATCCACGTGGTGGACTCACTTGTAGGCCACCACTGTGACATTTTATTTGGTTACTTTGATAATCGCAGTACTAGTTTTAGTAGCCTATCAAAAATTCTAAGAAGAAAACGACAAAGTGGAAGAATACAAAATATTTTGTCGTGTTGGCTTTCTTTGCAAATCCAATAATTTTATTACACCAAAAAGTTTCAAAGGTATATATAAATAAGCGCAATACACAACGAGTGGCATAAAAGAAAAAAACAAATAAAACCTGAAATTCCGCCTACAACCTTTAAAAAGAAATAAGCACTCTTACACATTATAAATAATTTGAATTACTCACCGGAAAACAACTCGTTGGCATTAAAACATCAAGTGAAAATTTTAACACCTACGGTTTGATAATACGTAAAAGCCTTAATTTGTATTAACCCTTATTTAGTGAAAGATTTAGTGTAATATTATATTTATCTACAGCAATATTCTAACATCAAAATTTAATAACTGTATTCCACTTATTTGCCTACCGTGTATTAAACACATTTCAACCATTTCAAGCTTAAGTTTTCTTCGACAAGATATTTGATTTACTTCATCATTAATTTAATTAAGTTAAAAAAATCTAATAATATAACGCTAATAAAATGACATCAATAACTATCTATATTTTATTGTATAAAACATCGTTTTTTCACGCAATTAAAATATTACACTAAATCGAAATATTCCACTAAAGTATCTCAGAAAAGAATGTAAGAAATCAGTATGTATTAAAATATTTTTTAATTTCTATTTTTTAACTTTAGCTAATTAAAATAAGCATATTAACAAAATATCAAATTAAAAACCAACAAATCGTTACCCTACATTCAGCAACCACTGGCAGTTTGACGAGGCCTCATCAACTAGCAGTTGCACAAATATTTTGATTTGGGTAAGTTATAACAATAATTATTTTATTAAAATGCTTTATCACTGAATAGGCAGAATGTTAAGAATCAGGTAATAGTTTGAAAGTTAAAATTTAGATAACTTCAGAAAAATTATTTTTATCGCATTACCATTTATTATCTATAGTAATTTTTTGCAACAAAACCGAATGTAAGTAATTTGGTTTTCTTTCAATTGTTTCTTTTTTCCATTAATAAAAATTTATCACTTTGTTTTACACCTTCATTCATAAATAAAAACTCATTCAGAGCGATTGGTTTGTGATCAAATTTAACATTAATTAAGAGAAGGTTTTTGTATAGTCTCTTCTTTAAAAGAGAAACTTAAACGATTTGGTTTGTTTGGTTGAGAATATAATAGTAAAAACAAAAATAAATGAAATCCAAAATTATTTACATCTTAACTTTACCCAGTAAACAAATTGATGTTTTATCGATTAAGATTTTCAAAATTTTTCTAAATGATTACTATTATAAATTCTAATTATCTAAATGATTACATTATAAATTTATACTATGAATTAAATTGATAAATATGCATTATTAACCAATAAATGAATTATACAAAACTTATTTTGTTACAATTTTTTTTTAAATAAGCATTGACATAACTATGCCGCGTTAATATTCTAATTTTTTTTCTTACATAAGGTGATTGGTCTAGAGTAGAGCAATTAGGGATCTTAGTGAATAATTAAACGCCATAAGATCATTGGTAGAGTGGGTTGCGAGGCGTTATTCCCAAAACCACCAGGGAATATATTTAAGTCAATGTGTTGGTTTTAATGGCATTATTAGCTGTTAGTAAAGTTTAAATAAACAAGTTTAAATAAACTTCCAATTCTTTCAATTAAATCATGAAACTGAATTGTAGTATTTTTAGGGAGTCTATAAAATGATTTATGTCATGACACACCTATCGTTAATAGAGTTATAATATGACAAGAACCACCCCAACCGACTGACTGCTAGTAGATTCAATGGCTCCCGCTAGTCTATTATTTCTCCAAGAGCAATTTTCTATAAAAATAACATCTCCGATAGACTTTAACAGAGTTTTGGGTATTTCTCGTGTCTCTGCAAACAATCATAAGTGATGTCATCGTGTTCATTACAAAAGTTATGTGAGTACATTTTTGTTCATTAACTTTTATTCTCCATTTCTTCAACCATTTTTCTAAATTGAATATGTGGTCTTCTAAATATCGTGATGGTATTTCGGGACTTTCGTAAATGCTTAAAAAAGCTGTATCGTCAGCAAATGTAGTCAATATGTGGACTCGATTACTATTTGGCATATCTGAAGTATACAACAAATATAAAATAGGCCCCAATACACTACCCTGGAAACTCCGGATTCAATTGGCTGAGGTGAGCTTAACCAATTTTCATCTTTCACAATGAATTTTCTATCGGATAAATAACTACCTAACAGCTTATATAAGTTTACGAGCAAATTCAGTTTTAACTTCTATATTAGGCCACTTCGCCATACCTTACCTAATGCTTGAGAAACGTCGATTAAAAGCGCAGAGCAGTATTTTCTTTCTTCAAAGGACTTTTTAACTAAGTTAACTAACCTGTGAGTTTCTTCGATTGTATTATGTTTTTTTTTTTTTGAAGCCGAATTGATGGTTTCGAATACATCCTTTGTCGCCTAAAATGAGGTTCAGCTTAGTTATTAACATCCTCTCAAACAGCTTTGACATATTTGATAAAAGGCTTACGGGCCTGTGTGAATCTACCTTTGCGTGACCGTTTCCTGGTTTAGGAATCAAATTTATTAACGTCGTTTAAAACAGACGTCGGAACTAGTTAATAGGTTCTAGTTTGAAGCAATAGAGTTTATTATTTAATGATTTCAAAATTACAGCTGCTCTTAAACAAGCGAATACGAATCCATTTCATGAATATTTGATCATGAACTGTTATATTCAACTGCAAGTGGCTCCATTATTACTTGTTAGAATACTTTATAGTATGTTTTTGAAGAATTATAAAGAACATCAGAAAAATATAATAAAGTATTGAATTAAGCTACCAAACGAACACACGTATTCAGTTAATATGCACAAAAATCTATACATATAACAAAATAGTAACTCAATTCCGCCTGTCTGTCTGCTTTTCATTTGTGTTCGCAATACTTAAAAACTATTGGATGGATTTTAACAAAAATTTGTGAGGAGGTATTTAAGCATCCTGATTCCAATATATATCCACAAAAGTATCCCCTTTTCAAGAGAAAGTGGAAAACGGAATTCCTCGGTATAAAGGTACTAAAATTTTCGGTTTAACACTGGGATATTTTAAAAACTATTGCGCAACATTAGGCACCAATTGAATAAAATTTGTATTTGATTTGTATTTTTGCTTTGTGGAATTATATTATTTTTAAAATATTTTAAACACATTTTAAAGAGGTTTACAATAATTTTTAGAATTTTATATAAATTTTAGTATTTTATCCAAGGCTGGGTACCTTTATGTATCTTTTTACTTTATGGTATCTTTTATTTTTGAAAGCGGGATATTTTAAACACGGTTGCGCAAGAGATGGCGCTGTTTTAAAATAATGTTTAAATATTAATATTTTACTGCCAAATAGCCAACAAAATAAAATTTGTATTTGATTTGTACTTTTACTTTGTGGAATTACATTGTTATTAAAATATTTTAAACACCTTTTAAAGATATTGGATATTGATATTTCTTTTGTTTGTTAAAAATAAATAATTTAATTGCAACTTCAATTCAAGTTCAATTATTTACTTTATATAATTATTTATTGTCATGTAAAGTAGATACTTACATATAAAATATAATAAAATTCACGTCTATTTAAATTGAATCCGAGCTCATCTCTAATTTATAAAACTACGCAATAATAAGAAAATTTTTGAAATTACTTTTGTTTCAAATATAATTGTAAGAAAGATCGAACTCTGTCAATATTGTGAAACAGGCCCTAAATTTATATACATTGTTTTAATCAAATTTAAAAAAAACTTATTTTTCACATGAAGAATAAATTAGAGCCACTTTAATGAGTATTTCAGATAGCCGAACCTGTAGCCGAAACAATACAAATAACTTTGTATTGTTATCTTAAATTTTAGTAAACTCTTTTACATACATGTCATAATAATGTGTAATAAATGTGGAGCTCACAAGCTGCAAAACACAGATTTAAATTTTTATTAAGAATATTTAATTTAAGGTGCATTAAAAGTTTTAATTTAAAACATCATTCTCTGATATTTGTCTTCTCTAATGCGTCCCCATATATCGATGGTTTGGTTTTGCTACAACGTGTTTGCATACAGAACATGTGGGCTTTTTACAAATAAACGACAAATAATGCTCGCCAAAAAATTATAAGGTAACTCACATATTGTTCATTTAATGCAAAATATAAAATAAAAATGTGTTTAACTTGAATTCTGTTTAAAAGCAAGAAACTAATACGCATTTTAAATACCTTAAATCTAGTGTTTATTAATTTTGAAATAATTAAATTAAATTAAATTAAATATTTTAGACAAAATAAGAAGAAAAACTTTATTGTTAATATTTATGTGCATGAGTAAATAAGATTTAATATTGATGAGCAAATAATAGCATAAACATTTAATTTTATGTTTGATTTGTTTAAATATTTGATGTATTTAAAGATGCAAATTAATTACAGCAGACATCAAAATAAGAGCAATACCTTAAAGAGATTGTAATGATTATGAGTTTTATTTTAAAAATTGGGTTTTAATGATTATTTCTTGATTTTTATTTTCTACTCAAAGAATAAAAATTATTCTCTGAGCTTTATTTAATGCTTAGAACATCACGATTATGTATTAATGTGTGGTTTCTGTATTACAGGCGAGCGGCTCGTCTAGAAAATTTGTATGAAAAGCCCTCAATTTTTTGAGTGATTCCTATACAAATTTTTTAGACGAGTCGCTCGCCTGGAATACAGAAACCGCACATAAGTTTTATTTTCTGCTTGGGGAATAAGAATTAATCTCTAAGTTTTATTTTCTGCTCAGGGAATAAAAATTATTGTCTGAGTTTTATTCTTTGCTCGCCATTTAATGATTGATGTTTAAGTTTTATTTTCTGATTGAAGAATAAAAATTACTCTCTAAGTTTTATTTTCCGATTGAAGAATAAAAAATACTCTCTGAGTTTCATTTTCTGATTGAAGAATAAAAATTACTTTCTGAGTTTTATATTTCACTTAGAAAATAAGGATTATTTTCCAAGTTTTATATTTCTCTTAGAAAATAAAAATTATTTCTTGAATTTTATTTTTTACTTAAAAATAAAAATTATTTCTTTTGTTAATTTGGACATATGTAAGTATATAAATAGTACTTTTTGGAACTTTTTTACTGAAACACATATCTCACTGAAACCCTATCTCAAATTTCTATGTGTTTCTATTATGGCCAAAATTTATACAGCTCTTCATCTCCATAAACCAAAGGCACATACTGAATTTCATTTTGATATGTCATACGGTAAGACATGTAGATCGTTTACAAAATTTGGCGGTAAGGAAACTACCCCTTGCTCCTTCCGATTATGTCCAAAAACTATACAGATCTTCATTTCCACATACCAAAGGCACATACTAAATTTCATTTTGATATGTCAAACGGTATTACCTGTACAAACTCCAAAAAAATAGTGGCATACACAACCCAACCACCCACAGACATCATCTTGAAAATAGTAAAAATGGATTCAGGAGACCTCTAAACGTATTTCTTAATGTTTTTAAATTTATTTGAGCTTATTCGGACGATTGGTTCTCGAGTTATGACAAAAAAACGAGCCTAAAACGAGACAAGTTCCCCTATACGATACTTACTGACTCCAAATTAATTTTTAGATTATTATTTGATGTACCATGACCAAACGAATGATGCAGAACTTCTTCTTTTTGGGGCTACTTTCATAAACAATTATCGGAATTGAGTCCCGAATCAATCACCTCAAAATTGTTGTACTGTGTAATATATAGGATATTTCTTTTTTTTCATTTAAAGTGTACAGACGTGTCTTTATTAAGTTCACAATAAAACCAAGGTCGGAATCATACAGATACAATAGTCTTTATTCCACTAAATGAAAGCTTTTTAAAATGCTTTTAATAACTAAGCTGAATCCATTACTATGCGAACAAGATTTATTCCAGATCGTCAATTCGCAAAAAAATTTTCGAACAAACACACAGATTAGTAGATGTAGATTGTAAAAAACACAAAGTTTTTAAAGAAAATAAAAGAAACTCCGATTCATGTGACAGTTTCTGCGGACGTTTTATTAATACTTTGCAAAAAGGTGTAACTTAAAAATAGACAAACATGATTTCAAATAATGAGTTTCAAAATAATAACAAAAAAGAAAGAAAAGGAATTTGAGTAAATTGAGTATTGATAACTGTAAACAGATAAAGAATTAATTATATTGATAATAGCCGACTTGCGTTCGCGCTATATTTTTCACATAGTAAAAAACACATTTAAAGAAAGAAAAATACTGTTTTGCGTTTCACTAACATTTTTCGAGCATTTTATCGCCCCTTAATAAAACAATAGTGTATACGCATCTACATCATTGTATAATAAGAATCTATATAACTGATTTTAAATTTGTTAAAAATTTGGTGAAATTCTACTTCCACAAATTGGGTCAAAGATCAATTGAAATATTAGCGTATAATTGCGTGTTTGAAATTGTTCATTAATAATTGTGTAAGTGCAGGTATGCTGTTTTAATTAGTTGTTAATTTGAATATATTTACAAAGAAAAATAGTGTATAAAAAGCATACACTATTTTTATTATTTTTATTAATTAATAACAAAATAAAATCGTATATTGAAATACACTATTTTTTAACAACATATTATTTGGAGTCAATTCAAATAAAATAGTGTATACGATACAAAATAAAATAGTGTATTATGATTTTCATACATATTGTAAATCAAATAAATTACTAATGGTACTTTGAATCTCATTTATTTGCAATTAAAGCACTTGTAAATTAATGAAATATCACCTACTGGTAGCCAGATTATTCCACCGCATATTTAAATGACCACAACTTAAAACCATCGATTATTTTCTTAAATATTACTGTTTTCCCCGATGTCTAATAAAACAAAAACTTTAAAACTTAAACTCGAAATGTCGAAAAAATTATAAACTATTGTTTTATTAAGGGGACGATATAGTCTGTTAGAAAGTTATTTAACTTATCGAAAAACTGTACTACGAGAAAGAGATTTTCTAATCAATTACGAATTTTCATATAACTAAAATTCGAAATTTTCATATACCTACATATGAAAATTCGTATTTGCTTAGAAAATCTCAAGACATTGGAAAGACCATATTCCTTTAATTAAATTTTTTTGCAGACTTCGTATGGACCCATACCCTGCTACTTGCGTAAATAACCCAGAGAATATTCACCTTTTCAAAGTCAATATCCTCGGTTTACGCGTACATCTTGATAGCCGCCTTACTTGAAAGAATTAAAGTTAACACAAATGAACTTAAAACAGCAGTCCAACTAAACAGGCTTATTGGAAGGAATTCTATACTCTAAAATATCGCTTAAAATTTACGATCACATAGTTTCATAAACTTTTATTTTTAAACAAATTACTCTTTAAACTATACCAATGTGTCTTAAGGTCGTTTCACACCGTACTCTAAAACCCTTCTGTTGAAAATTAGGTCGAACATTTTCTGTAAAGTGTTGCCTACTATTATCAACCTAATGTTCAAAAAAGGGATTAGGAACAAAGTTGATTTATATCGTATATATTAAATAATTAAAAAAAAAAAATTATATATTTGACTTGACGCTTACAGTGCTTTCGTTTCTCTTTTATTGAAATTACCTTAAAGGCAAAGAATTACACAAATATTTGTTAATCAATAACACTCAGGGTGGCCCTGAGTGGTAAATCCTGAAAAAGCAATTGACTGTAGCAAACATGGTTGCACTATGGTTACAAAAACCATATTATTTTCTCTGCAAAATATATGATGCCGATGAACAAGTTCCAGTTTTTTAAAAATTATTCTAGTCACGATAACACATTTGTTAACATTTGATCATTAAATGGTTTTTATGCACAAAGAATACAACATGGTTAGGGATGAACTACATACATACATACATATATGTTTTTGCTAATATACAAACCATCGAAAATATATATGGAAGCTACCACGCCCAGTGGGTGTCTAAATTTCTAGTCTATACACGTTGGTGTAAGGGTTACTTATGAAAAATTTCAAGACTCTACCTACTTTAGTTATCTAGGTACATGATAATAATTTTTTACTTAGTAAGGGAGGAACCATAGCATCTGCCCCAATCTAGTCTGTATTTTGTTAGGCTATGCACATTATTATGAGGATTACTTGTGCAAAGTTTCAAGGCTCTACCTATTTTAGTTATCTAGGTACATGGGAGGTACCACGCCAACCGTCCCCATCCAGTCTGTGTTTTGTTCGACTATGCACATTAATATCCGTTGCCATTGTTGGACTTTTCTTAAACTGGGTAGAATTTTTTTTAAATTTTTAGTATGGTAGACCATAACTAATTTGGTAGGATTGAGAAAATGTATTACTAAGTTTGGTTTGATACTAGATTAGTATTGGCTCAAAACGAATGTTGGAAGAAAGCAAATAAACAAAAGTAGCCTTCATTGCTAACCGAAGTTTTATTTATTATAAATATGGGCATGAATGTTCATGTTTACCATACTTACATTTAAAAATAAAATCTATTTTATAACTAATACTAGTAATTTTTATAAAAAAGATTTTGGTCAAAAGTAACAAGACTGAAATTTCTTGAAAATTATCTATATTAACAAAAATCGTGAATCGAACGAAATTTTTAAAGTGAAGCCAAAAATATTAAATTTTATGCTGAATTTTTTAGTAAAATGTACTCGAAATTCCGTTTTGTGTCAAATTTTAATAAATAATTAGGCCCATTTTGTATAGAAAGTTCCTAATTTAAACATTTTGCAAAATTGGTCCCCATTTTTTTTTAAATAAAACCATACCTATTCTAATTATTAAGACTTTTTCAATACAATAAACTTATACTAGTTACATACATGTTTGTACTTTCAGATAGTTTTAAAAATTTTGTTGGCTTTAAGGAATTATGGTAGGTTGAAAAAAAATTTGTTTAATAAAAACCTTTAGCAATTTCAACGTTGTTTGTAATAAAATGAAATTGAATCCTGCATGGGAAATTGTAGTTACAAATATGGTAGAAAATAAATTTTACACAATTTGTAATTTCAATACTTGTATAAATTTAATAAAATTGCGGTATAAAAGCGCTATAACTATAAAATTTTAAATATAAAATATAAAATAAAATAAACACACCGGTGATGGCAAATCACGAAGATTTTCGTAATTGTTTCAAACATAAAACTTAGTCCCAGGTGTGGTCTCGTTACAATATTTTCAAAACATATGAAATGAATTTGTATATTTATAACAAATTTTTCAAAGCATATTACCAACAACAAACATAAACTATTGTTAAATAAGTTGATAAAGCCTGTAAGATGATGACTGGTGCTTGTGAATTGAACAAATAAAACTACTTTAAGTACTTTTTCTATATTCATATTTTTTTATATCTTTTTTAAATCAAATAGAGGTGCCCCACTGTGATAGTAGGTAGTGTGCTAGTCTAAGAGTCTGGATGTTATGGGTTGGATTTTTCACTGCGATGAGTGTAATTTTTCGTTGCTATGCTCGGTAATTAAAGTTAGATTATAATTTATAATTGTATTGTAAATAAGTCGCTAACTAATTAAATATATAATATAATTATGATGCTTAATTTTGCCACATATCTGTATTTAATGTTCGCATTTATCTCTGTTTAAATTGCACAATGAGATAAGACTCTATAAAATGCTATACAAATGAAATTGTGTTTATTCAAAAGTTTACAAATCCTTGTATATAAATTTATTTAAAACACTTATTTAAACTATAAGTAGATACATAGAACCAACTTGTTTATACTGCTCACATGCAGGTATTGTTTAACAGTTCCTTTACATATAAATTAAATAGCAATATATAGTCTGATAAAATATCAATTTTGTTTGAACACTTTAGGTAAAAAAAATTAGCATGAATATTTACTGTGTTTATTAAATAAATAATATTTACATTATTAATACAGATGAGAAAATGGTAACTAACTGGTCAATTCTTGGTAAAATTAGTGATTTAGATAAAAATGGGTAAATTACTGAGTATTTACAAAAACGGTGCGTACAATCGGTACAACAAACGTTTTAGTTTTTGTACGAAAAATACTGGGGAATTGTTTTAAATTAAAATTGTTTTTCAGGTTAAACGTTTCACTTTGCAAAATACGGCCATAACTTTGTTATGCGGGCATATTATTCATGCAAAAATATTTTATAAAAAAATCACCGTCACTACCACTAAATTACCCGTTGTAATAAAATAAAAAATAATTAAAAGAAGAGGGAGTCAATAGCACAAAAGATGTGGAAGACACTTCAGCAAATACCGAATAGGCGATTTTCTACTCAGCCGATACAATTTTTAGGGTAGTATCCATTTGACGTATGCCTTCATCACTTAGATTTCAATTAAGTGCCATATTAGTTGTTGGCATTATCTGCAGTAAATTTGTTTAGTTTTTGGAGTGTATGTAACCTTCTCAATTTAGTTTCGCACTAATAATTTAATGCAAAAAAAATATGTTGCACGTATTTTGGAGAGAACATTTTCAGAGCTATTTTTCCCAATAATCCGTTTATAACTATTATTATAGAGCAATAAATTCGTTTTTATTTCAGAAATACATTACAAAATACATGCTTGATTTTATACAAACTGACTAATGTCCACACACATATTTTTTGTTTTTCGAGTCTTTTAATATACTTTCACTGAATCGGGGAAAACTATGAGTTAAAACAGTATAAACTTCTTCACGCAGCCACAGTTTTCAGGAAACTTTACACTATACCAACTTTTACGTGCTCAACATCCTTTTATCTATAGTCCCAGTCACACAAAAAACACAGGGTAAACAAAGGTAAACATAAAAAATGAACTGTATTGTGAAAATTCAACCAAATTGATAAAAACTCAAAGAAAATGTACAAGAAAAAAACCTAAAAATTTGAATTAAAACAAAAAGTAAAAAAATAATGAAATTTAAATATCTTGAGCCTAAAAGATTCAACTGTAACTGTGTAATTTATACGCTGATTCACTCGATTGGATAACAAATAAAATATATAGGGGAATCAAGTAAAAAAGCCTATAACTTAGTTGATAGTCTACATTCATATTCCGTTGGTCCTATAGGGGAAAGATTCGCTTACCCTACATTTTACATACACATATACAGTCGAATTCGATTAAGCGCAAATGAAAAATTACACGATTCATTTTTCACTTATCCGGAATTTTTAATTAAGAATTTTAAAATAATTGTACAGTTCTGTAAATAGTGTTTAAAATATCCCGCTGACAAAAATAAAAGTTGCTGTCAAGTTGAGTTTAAGAAGTTTTTCAGCGGTACTTCGAAAAAGAATTACAAAACTTGTTCGCATTATGCGGTAACAGGTTTTAGAATAGGAAGTTACGTTACAATATTAAACAGTGTTTTAGTTATTTAACATAGTGTGTTGTAGTTGCTTTCGTAAAAAGGAAATTTGTCTTAAAAAAAATTCCTTAGCGTCCGAAATGCTAATCGTTTTCTATTTGTTGGGTTTTTCTTAAAATTAAAATAGTTCTGGTTTAAAAAGGTTTATTAAGCAAAATTATTTCTGTGGCAATAAGGAATAAGTGCTTAAGTCGACTTAAGCAAAAATTAAGTTACTGGCACCTTTGAAATCTCCGTACTTTAAAGTACCCGTGTGCAAAGTTTCAATTATTTTGTACTATTTTTGAGGAAGTTATAGCAAAAAAACTTTCTGCTTATCTTTTTTCAATGCCGAATCGTATTTGGAAAAAAGCTTAAGAAACTACAAGGTATTTTTCAAAATCATAGAAACTTCTTTTACAACTTATTAATTGCAACGCCTGCGTACTTTTGGTAGATATAAGATATTTTTCAAAATCATACGTTTGACTCCCATAGGTAAACTTTAAAGATAAGTTATTTTTTTAAAAAATTTATTTTAAAGTTTAAAATTGCTCTCCTACAAAACTTAAAAATCAGACTTAAGCACTTTTTCCTTATTGCCACAGATTTGTTAGAAATATGGACAATAGATTATTACTTAAAAATGCATTTATAAAAATTAACCAAGCGACAATACTATTTACTAAATAGTTACGTACTAAATAGTTAGTATACAAAAATAGTTACGTACAGTGAGCAACAATTCAATGAAAAATTTGGAAATTTTTTTTTAATTTTATGCCCTTATGTAAAAACAATAAAGTCTACTTGAAGTGTACTTTATGACAACATTTTCATATAAAATTTGAATTAAAGTTGAATTGAAGTAGACTTTTTTTTTTGTCTTTAATAATTATTATTTTTAGAATAACTTCATTTTTTGTAAATGAAATAAAATGTTTTATATTAAAAACTACAAAATAGATGTTTTAAAACAAGTAACAATTAAATTGTCACCTACTATATACACATACATCATGTTAAATCTTAATTTTACATGCATATATGCTCGTGCAATGTATTTTGTATATTTGAAATGCACATTATTTACATTACCTACAATACATGGTTAAAGTAAATCCCATTAGAATAATAAATTCATACATATAATATATTTATTATTAAAAATAAAAAATAAAATAAAATAAATCAATCAAAATTATTTATATTTTATTTCCTATGAGACGAAAAAAATATTATAACTAGATTTTGCTTTAGTTAATTTATTATATGGTTATTAAAAATATTAAATCTCAGACAATTCAAAAAAAAAGTTATTGTTAAAGGTAAAAAGTAGATTCTAGTGGATCCTAAGTTCGCTTTGCTTCTTAGATTAAATAAAAATTAAGAATTATTACATAAATATTAAGGCTAAGTAAACCAACAAACATTCGCACTGTAGTTTTTATATTATATTTTATATATATAGATCATTGGCACAAATGAAATTATGTTGAAAGTTCAATTAACATTTACATGGGTGCTTCTCATTTTGAGTTGAGATCTTTTTAATTTTTTCTTCTTCTAATTTTACTGGTTTAAATTTTCTGCAAATAAGATCTGAGTATGAGAAAAGTGTAGTTTTTGCAAAATTCATAAGATCATTGAGAATGAATAGCTAAGTATTTCTAAGAGGTCTTATTAAGAAAGAAGAGACAAATGGGAATCAATGAATATCCAAACAAAGGTCTAAGATGTCCTTTAAAAAGTTCTAAATTAAGAATGCCCCTTTAGTTGCACCGCTGTACATATATTGTTGAAAATAAATGTAAGAGTGCACTTACACAGTGATCATTAAAATTATAGAGTCAGATCGGATCAGGTCAGATGAAACCAAAATAAAATTATTGTTAGCGTTTCGATATTTTAGGTAAAACAAGTAAAAGTGCTATATTCGGCCGTGCCGAATCTTTTATACCCTTCACCACGGTGATTTTATTTATACAGATATGTACAGCATTATCCATATTGTTGACTCTTTACATAAATTAAAATAAGTTATATGAGAAAAAACTCATTATTCATACTTTAAAGAAATAGAATACAGCGGCGACGCAGCTAAATGAAAACAAATTCCCTTGACCGCACAGTGGTCAATTTCGCGAGATAGCGGTCAAAACTCTATAACTTTTGACGGGATTGGTATTTTTTTACGCAATTTGTTTTGTTCAATAGGAGGGACTTTAAGCTTCAATTTGCGTGTCCAAATGTAAAAATCGACTGATAGGAACGTAAGTAATGTGGAGTTAAAAATGCATTTTAATTTTTTGTTGAGTTTCCATGTAAAAGTTGAATATTTTGACATTTTAAATAGGTATTTTTTTATAATTTCTTATTTTCTTCAATCGTATTTTACAACCTATACTTACTTATTATTCCTAAACTTAATTTTGGTCAGAAAATGCCAACATTTGGCCCCTGACATTTATTTAGTGTCAATATTCACAGGGGCCAAAGGTTGGTTTTTTGGAAGAAAGCTAATTCTTGTGAGGATTAAACTGAAAAATAACACTGAAATTCCCAAAAATATCAATACCATTTGGATATATTATATACAGAACACAACATCGATAAAATTTTAAGTAAACTTTTACTATTGATATAAAGTCCACATATATTTTATTTAAATGTATTAATAAAAATTTATACTAAAATTAGAAACAAATTATAATCTTTAAACTAGTATTAATTAAACAATATTAGTAAAAATTTCTTCCAAATAACTTTGATTTTCATTTTGCAGTAGTTGTTTAGCTTCTTCATCTAACTCTAATGAGGTTGATTTCCATTTTTGTCGAATACTGGACATGTGCACAACAAAATATTAATAAAATCTTCATTAGTACAATATCTGGAAATTTTTCTTGTATTGTGCTCGCGAAAGAATCTGTAGTCTTTGTTTCTTTTTTCTTGCGCTTATTCTGAGAGATCTCCAATTGGAAGCATATTGTGCTGAATTATTTGTTCCCAATGGAACAAAATTTTGTGAACTGTGGTTGGCATATGTCTTCAAGAATATTTTTGGTTATAAAGGGTTGCTGTCTCATTAGCATACTGAAAAAATTTTTTTGCATCTATCTTTTTGCTACATGCTATAACTTCTAATATGATTTGGAATCGTCGTATTAAATCATAATCTACTCCAGTTATAGAAGCTGCAGTTTCTGGATCGGAAAAAGATCTCCATCATTAGAATTTCCTTCTCCTTGCTTTGGCTGGTCAATTATAAGGCCAATCTCACGGTATTTTTCTTGAATATCTTTTTTTTTTTTGCTTTCTTTTTTCCAAATTTTCTTTGTTGTTACTCACTGTTTCGCCTAACGGGCCAAATTCCAAATAGTATCCCAATTTAAGAATATGCTCCATAAAACGAATTCTAGCATGAAGAGGTGACATTCCAAATTCATATGCTTCATTAATACTATCGTCTTGTGTTGGTGGTTGGCTCAACTGACTTGATGTTTTTTGGCATATGGTGCAGCTTGACGAAGACTTTGTTTCGGTTAAAGCTGGTGCAACTTTTCCCTCGATCATTGTAAGTGACATTTTAAAGTTAACTTCGATGCATTGGTCATTAAATTCAAATATCACTGGTTGAAGTTCTTTAATTTCATCTGTTATTTTGCCAACTTCTTCAGTTATGACATCTTTAGTTTCTTTTTTGTAAGCAAACTTTATTGGTCTACAAAATTTTGTTGACGAGGGAATTTCATTCTTCCATACATCTATCTCTGCAGCTCTACTAGTTGACGGCTCTGAACCAATATAAGTTTTTGTTAAACGTAATGGAACGAAAGAAATCATGAATAAATTGGCATCTGATGAATTTTCCGCATTACATTGTTTGTATTGTTTCTGGCCAGAGGACCCATCACATCCCCATTTAGAAATTAAAGTCATGCTGCAATTTTTAAACTTCTTTAAATAGTCAGCATCAAATGTCTTTAATAATCGTTCTGCAGTGTGTTCAAGAAGATCCTGCAATTTTATTTCTGCTGAATTTGAAGTTACACTAATAGCAGATGGTGAAGGTAATCAATCTTTTTTGGCAGAAACTATATCTCGATATGATGGAAAAATTTCACAATTTTTTTCGTTGGTTCGCTTCTGCAATATACAGAATATTGGTTTTTAGTCATTTTCAAATCCAAAAATAGTGCAAATGCTTCTTCTGGAGTAAATTTATTTTCTTCAGTTGGTGTCGGCATACTTTCTAAAATCCTTTTTGTGCATCTGGGGCTTGCTTCCACTATTTTTTCAATGATAGCAATTTTACTCTTTTTAGTTTTCGATGGTTGAATTTGATGCAGAAATGAATCCTTTATGATGCTACAAGAAGTCTTCGTGATCTTTTACTACAATTATCAATTGGCTTTGCTGGTCGACCACCTTTTCCAGTCTCCGTGGTAGTTACTGATGGCTTTTTAAAAATAAGTTTATATCTTAGCCATTCTTGGTTGCGTGAGTAAAACAATTTCTTGTTTCTGGAACATTGATTGTACCGTTTTCTTAAAGTATTTAAAAAGTTTTTTATTTTTAAGTTATGAATTTGAGAGTTCTATTGTCATTTTTGTCAAAATTTGTATACACCCTTCTATGTGGACTAGGTCCAAATATGGGCCAACTTCTCCTAATTTCAACAGAATTATTTTTTGGGTCAATAAGAACTCTTGTACAAAATTTCATCAAAATATATGCATAATAGCCACTTTCACATACAAATAACTTCTCAAAAAATATTACGTGCATTTGTACCGAATATTTTACCTTGGGTCAGAAAAATAGCTGTAACTCAAAAAGTGCAGTCCCGATGCATGGACATGTGTATATAGGAATGTAGGGGAGAGTTAGGACTACAAAATAGTAAATTTGTGTTTTGACTCAGCTTGACTCACAGGAGTTGTGCTCTATGAAGTAAGAAATTTCTTAGAAATTTGACCTTTTTTTAAAAAAATATTTAAATTGTTCTGAAAACAGTAGAGCTTCAATTATATTTCCTATTACCAGTAATAGGAAATAAGTTAAGTTACAACACAAAATTTATTTCGTGCAAAAATCTTGAAAAACAAAAAAGTTATGATCATTTAAACTTTAAAAATTAACCAAAAATATCATAAATTTACTAAATTCTGAAAAAGCCCATTTTGTACCACCCTGTTCTCAGTGAAATAGTTGAAATAGAGTTCCAATTTTTTGGTTCCCGAGGTTTACTACTGTCTACTTTCATATGAGTCTAATAACTTTAAAATCGGAGTACAAAAACCAAAAGGAGTATTGGCCGCTATCTCAAAATATTGACCACTGTGCGCCGTGTTGTCAGCTACTTAATGATATTGAAGACGACAGCTACATCGTAAACTCTGACATTGTTGTAGAAATACTTATTTTGCTTTTATAAAATTAAGTAACTTTTTCAAAAAATTATAAATATTTCCTACAAAACTTTTTGTTTCTATATGAATTTGTAATTTGCAATTTTGTGACATTTTCTTTTGTTGAATAAAATAGAAATTAGCCTAAGTTTACGACAGCCACAACGGTGGTGGCTTTAAAATAATCGTTTACCTTTAAACGTGTGTATTTTATTTTTGACAGTTTGTAGTCGGTATCTTGATGTTGGCTATGTTTTCAAACACAGATCTCATCTATTTAAAAATCAAACGCATTTAAAAAAATATGTTACTCTATATACATACATACATACAAATATTCTTAATATTAAAATATATTATATTATAGTCATGATTTTCATTTTCAAAGAAAATTTTTTATAAAAATATTTTTTTTAAATGAAAATCATGACCATAACATAATATATTTTAATATTAAGAATATATGTATGTATAAATGTATATAGAGAAAAAAAATGTACACTAGAATTTTTGACAGATAGAAAAGCAGAATAAATAAAAAAAGGAACTGTGAATAGTGAATACGGGAAAGTTTTAAAACTTAATTGTAAAGTTAAAGAAAGGTCACATTTATATTTTTAATATGGAAAAAATGTCCCAAGATGTTTGAATTAGTTCTTTTATTTAATAGGTTTATATCCAACCAACACAAAAAAACTATAAGATTTAAAATTAAGGTGAAAAATTCTACTGAAATGGAAAACTATGTAAAATTTGGAACAACAGGCATCGTTGCAATAAAAGAACATGCTATTTGACTTAAGATTTAAAAATTGTATGTGTTTTTATACACTCTGATACTAAAATTATTATATGCTAGGTTACTTCTTTTTAAAGCAATCAACTCCGTTTGGTGTGAATTTATTATATAAAGAATATATGAAGTAAAAGGAAAAACTTGATGTATCAGTCAAGCTATAAAATACATACATCTTGCTATTTTGTACAGAAATAATTGGTAAGAATATTACACATATGATCATGTTAAAACAAATAAAATAAATAACAGGAAAAACAGAATAATCGTACTAAATGCCAACCAGACACACATAAATTGATAAAGAGTTTAAGCAGACTTACAAACATGTCCGTAACAACACAAATCGACAAATTTATTTCAAACCAAGGATATAAAAGTTCACACAGATGACCACAGAAAAGGAAAATATGTTCAACACACACAAGAATATTGTAATAAAATAATATATGCAAAGCAAGAAAGGTAGACATAAGTTATTTTTTACCAATACATATATAAAATTTAGTGAATGCAAAATTTGTCATGCCGTAGTTGGCAATTCAAACAATGTCCTTCAGACAGCTTTTTGAAAGCATAAACAACTTAGGTAGGTGTAATGCAATATATCTGTTTGGGACTGCTAACATTTGCATAATCGAGTTGTGTTGTAAAAAATTAATCTTCCCACTCTTTGTAAGTCCGATTGCGAAAATAAGATTATGATGGTACATAAGGCCTGATAAAAGATCCTAAATTTTTTTGATTAAATTTTTGCACTCGAAGGGTCGAATGTGGTTCGCTCGTTATTTTTTCTAACTCACAGCTCTTAATTTCCCTCTACAGTACTTGACTTTGTCTTTTTTCAGGTTACGATAGTGAAAAGAAAATAAGGTTACGAAGTTTCGTCTCTATTGTCAAAAAAAAAATAAATAAAACTGATACCCTAGAAGAAAACGCGTCACTTTATAAATAAGATGAATTTGATATGGATTTAAAAAACCATCTAGTACCGTAGTAACATATTTACTAATTTTTGGTTTCATCAGTAGAGCTATACATTTAGTCTAAAAACTTACAAATACAATTTTTGATTTTCTGAATAAAATTAGGTCGCTGATAACGATTAAAATTTTAAAAATGTATGTTTTAAATCATTTTTTATTACGTTTAATCGCAAATAATTTATTTAGACCTTATTCTTAGACATTCTTTTATTTTAATTTATAGTCCAATACTTTGCAAAATTAGAAAAATCGCACTAAAATTATCATTATGCCGCAGATCTGAGTATTTTATGTATATATTTTGAGTTTCTGTATCAATTTAAAATCTTCTAAGACGTTACCATAAAAAAAGATAAAGGGCCATTTCCAAACCTTTTATATGGCTCACTAATACAGGGTCTTACAGCTCCAACGAATTAAAGCATATCAATGACGTGTTAGTAACGCCATGCATTAGGTACAACAAATAAATAAAATTGAACAAATCTATAGATACATCAGTTTAAAACTGGAATATTTTACAAACTATTTCCCAACATTAGGAGCCAATTAATAAAATTTGTATTTGATTTGTATTCTTACTTTAAGAAATTACAATGTTATTAAAATATTTTAAACACCTTTTTATAAATTTTAGTATTTTATCCAGAGATGGGTACCTTTATATAAAGTAAATACATAAACCATAACTGATGCACTATAAAAGTATAAGTCTTACAATTGGTGTGGAAAACCAAATACAAGAAAAAATATTTGTGTTCGTTGTCTTAGTTGTCTTAGTCCAACTCGAATGCCAAGTCGACGTTGAACAGTATTTTAAAAATTTAAATATTTTGAAAATAATATCGTTAATGAAATATTTCCACTTGTATAATTTATGTATTTATAAGTTTCTCTTATAGGCACCATAATATTAAAATATGTGATCGCGCACAGAGAAAGGGATCTCAGGGTAGGTTGACCGATTTTTTATTTGTGTTATTATTTACTCTGGAATCAAATGGGAGTAAACCCAGACCCCACTGAAGCAAAATTCGTGTCTAATATTTGTTTTTTCTTTTTTTTAATTTTTTGAGAACTTTGATTTCTTTTAGTAAACCATTTTAAAGGGTTATCCAATTTCACTTGTGGTAAAATGTAAATTGAATTATATGGTCACAGACCCCCTCTAAGTGTTTCTGAGGTTGATAAATTATTTTTCAGTGTGTACCGGAAAAAATAAAAAAAGTGATTTATATCATAACAGCATTTACACTCGCAAAAATCTTAAAAAGGGGTAAACTTTACTCTTTTACTCTTAGGTTCCTTTCTATTAAGCGGCCACATAAATGAAAAACCCTTCTCTTTTAAACATGATACTTGAAGTTTTGATATTCATGTGTCTATCAGTAGGCTATCAGTGAGGGTAGATAGTGTTCTAGACCATCAGTGAAGGTTCGAATCCCACCAGAGACTATGTTTCTAAACAACGAGTGACAGTGTTCGGAAACCATAATGAATTATTTCCGAAATAAATTGTGTTTAAGTCATTTAATTAAGGCTCCATAGGGAACTTAATTTGACTTAAATGACGTTATCTTCTGATCCATTACAGGTAGGCACCTGAATATTGCACAGCATGTGTAGTGCTATGTGCATGTGTAGTGCGGTATTAAAATTAATTGGTTTCCCTATAAAACACGTATATTTGTGCACATAGCTTATATTTTAAAACATTATAAGCAGAAATTTACACACAAATTTACTTCTATGAGCTAATCTTATTATGATGCAACCTTTCACAAGCTTGGCCCAACTAATACTACCACGATATTTACTTAGTATTTGCAATATAATATGATCTAGTTAACATGAAACCGTAAATTTAACCCAATTTCATGATGTTGTGTTTTTTAAAGTCTCATGAGTCACATAATACAGAAACATTAATACAATTTATTGCATTTAAAACAAAAAATCACACAAATAATCAGAAAATGACAAGACCTTTTGATATGAAATACACACTTACAACAGCTGAGGGAAGACATAAAATAAAAAAGGCTTTAAAATGAACCACATGTCAATAAATTACATTAAAAGTTGGTGAACATGGAAATGTGGGCGTAAAGTTGGTTCGGGTGTGTTAAGTTCAAACATACAACAGATACATTTTCATTTCGTTCAACACCACGTCACTTTTATTTTTGCATTTTAAAAGTGGCATTGTCCAACGAACACAAAATAAATTATTATGGAAAATAAAACAGTTATTAGGGCACACTAACAAGAAAAAAATCAGACTACGAGCAACTGAGGCCTTCGACTCTAAGTATAATAAATATACATTTGGTTGTAAAAAAGAAGGGATTAATTAAATCATATTTAATAATTTTTAAATTATTTTATGGACAAACTAAATTAAATGTGAATAAAAGAAAAATTACAACGATTCTTCCTCGAGCCCTATCCAAACATAGCCAATTCCAAGTCTATACTTTATTTCTCAAAAAATCAGTTTATAGCAAAATTTTTAGTTTTAATGGCAAATAATATTTAAAAAATTAAGCGCGAAAAAGTAAACACGAAACATTAATCTAGAACTCATACACTGTTCTCCGATATCAATTACTTGTATAAAATTCATTTACTCAGCTATAGGAGATCCACAAACCTTGGCTATTCATTACTTTGTTGTTGTTTTAATTTCTATATAAAAATGTAAAATGTGTATAAAACAACTTAGATGTGAACACTGTGAATCTAAAAACGAGTGCAGTTGCATAATGAATATGCTTATTTTTTTAATGTATGAAAGTTTTTACACAAATTGCTACACCACATTGTTCATACATCCGTCTTATTCTGTTATGGCATTAGCGGTATCGCGCAGTGAACGGTACCCATAGTAAAACAGGAAAATATATCGAAGGATTAATGAAATTTTTAGCACATAACTCTCTTGGTCTACTATTTTAAAAATGAATAACTATTTTTAACCGACTTCAAAAAAAGAAGGAGGTTATCAATTCGTCTGAATGTTGCTTTTTTTTTTTTATGTTTGTGCCCGCAGAACTCAGTCATTTCTGAACCGATTTTAAAAATTTTGCACTATTAGAAAGGTTATGGCTACAGATTGGTCCCATTTTAAAAGAAGTTCAAAATTTTAAAAATTAAAGGGTGTCCCCATACAACATACATGTTTTTTACGTGTATTATGAACATTATAGGTCACCAATTTAAAATTAAAAAAAAGTGCGTATCACAGTAGCTCCCAACAACAAAAAGTAATTAAAAAATAAAATTAAAAATTAAAGGGTGACCCCATAGGTGACTTAATTTCACCTTTATTCTCCTATCTTTTGAACCGTTATAGACAAACACTTGAAAGTTGCACAGAATGTTCGTTACTATGTCTGTTATAACAAGTATAAATATTTAAAATTAGAAATTAAAGGGTGTCCCATTAGTTGGTTTATTTTGATATATGGCCAAACTTTTGAACCTTTATAGACAGACAGTTGAAATTTACAAAGTACTTGTATTGCTAAGTCCGCTAAAATAACAAGTGTAAAATATGAATTTGGAAATTAAAGGGTGTCCCAATAGTTAATGTAAAAGTAATATATATGGCCAAACTTTTCAACTGTTATAGATAGACAGTTGAAATTTACAAAGAACCTATATTGCTTAGTCCGCTATTAAAACAAGTATAAAACTTGGATCTATAAATTAAAGGGTGTCCCCATTATTGATGTTATTTGACCATTATGTCCTCATTTTTGGAACCGTTATAGACAAACACTTGAAAAATAGACAGAATGTTCACTACTATGTCTGGTATAACAACAAGTATAAATATTTAAAATTGGAAATTAAAGGGTGTCCCAATAGTTAATGTAAAAGTAATATATAAGGCCAAACTTTTCAACTGTTATAGATAGACAGTTGAAATTTACAAAGAACCTATATTGCTTAGTCCGCTATTAAAACAAGTATAAAACTTGGATCTATAAATTAAAGGGTGTCCCCATTATTGATGTTATTTGACCATTACGTCCTCATCTTTGGAACCGTTATAGACAAACACTTGAAAAATAGACAAAATGTTCACTACTATGTCTCGAATAACAACAAGTATAAATATTTAAAATTGGAAATTATAGGGTGTCCCAATAGTTGATGTAATTTGATATATATGGACACAAAGTTAAAATTTAAAAAGAATCTGTATTACAAAGTGTTCTTTAAAAAGTATTTATATTAAAATTTGAATTTAAAGGGTGTCCCAATAGGTGACGTCATTTGATATATATGACCCTATCTTTTAAACAGTTATTGATAAAACTTAACAATTAGACAGAATGTCCATTACTATATCTGTTATAATAAGTATAATTATTTAAAATTATAAACTACAGGGTGTAGTTTATGTAATTTGATGTATATGACCAAACTTTTAAACCGTTACAGACAGAAGGTTGAAATGTACAACGAACCTGTATTGCTACGACCGCTATAACTAGTATAAAATTTGAATTCGGAAATTACAGGGTGTCGCAATAGTTACCGTCTTAAAGCAACATGCTTTTAAGTTTGTCTGTTTTGAAGTCGGTTTTTTTTTGCAAGAATTATTAGAAATCTTTTTATTTTTCCAGAAATTTCGGTGAGTACCCGAAATTCCCAATTTCAGTAATTATTATTTGTTTGAATTTTAATCTATCAAAATGATAAAGCATGATAGTCTTTTTATAAAATGTAACCAATCTCTAATTATTTAGGGTTGCCTTTTTTTAATATAACATTATTTTACATTTTTGAAAGTTTTAAAAATACTCTCAACCATTGGTATTCAAATAACATTATATGAATAGGGTACCAAATTGACAACACTAAATATTTTAAAATTAAATTATTATTTAAGATAAAATACATATTTATATAAAGATTAATAATAAAGTAACAAACAAATTCAAATAACATAACAATTGTAAACAGTTTCTTTATAACTAAAATAAGTTTCTGAGTCTGAATCAATGTTGTTAGATTCATCTACTATTATGTAATTACTAATTTCTTGATTATTGTTGAAAGAGCTGCTTGTATTTATTGTATTTCTATTAGATGAAATTAATGGATCAGAAGAAATTAGGAGTTTATTCATTAAATCTTGAATACAATTTTCTCTGCCATTTTTTTTTTTTTTGTTCGAGTGAGCTCAAGTCTGATCTTTCTTAATTGTTTTGTGAAGGCTTTCTAAAGCATTCGCCCGTGCACTCACGTTGTATTAGTTCGCCCTATTTTAAAGCATAGTCTGCTATTATCATACATTTTCAAATATTAAAAATATCAACTGATAATTTGAATAAAAATATCAAATATGGATGATTTTTAGAATCATTATATCTCAAAAGTTGGCATGGAATACACCTAAACTTTTTTATACATATTTTAGAATATATAACAGAAAATAAGATTACTGATGCATAAAAGTAGTTTTTTGATGTGCCTATTTCCAACCCCCCCCCCCCGGGGGTTCCAATTGTCATTGCAGTACATTCTCAAATGCCTTGACGTGGTTCACTCGGGGCAAATAGGGGCACCAGACGCTAGGATTCCTAGAACCTAAATCTGGAAGAAAAGGTCTGTGTCTTAAAACACACGGGTCCTATTCGAGGCCCGCCCAGGGCCCAAAGGACTGGTACCACAGGAATCGGTAGCCCCACAGAGACCCTTTTCTTTCTGTGACCGGTTGTTGGTGAGGTCCCCTTCGGGGGTACACGTGGTGGTTGTGGTTTAAGATCGATTTTTGTAGGTATGGTGCACGGTCGATCAAGTGTGCTGTTGCACTCTCAACAGACGGAGTTTGGATAGTCTCTAAACCCCTAAGCAAGAGGCTATAATATGAAATCTAGGCTTGCCTTGGTTAAGGCTTGCCATATTATATAAATTGCTAATCATTGTGACTGTAGCACACACAAATTGCGATTGGTGGCAGTCGTAAAGTGTTGTTATACTACACAAAGGGGCGCTAGTCTACGCTTAAATTTCACTCGGTGGTAAGACCACCGTGGGATTAGGCCAACCGGCTGGTGTCCACGTCAATTTTGTTCCACATCTGGGCCTAGTGCATCGAAGTTGACTAATTTTTTTTAAAAGTACATATTTTGGCTAAAAACTTCACAATTTTTTTTCACAGTTTTGTTATAAATATTTGAATTTTAGGTTTTTTTCATTTTTGCTACATTTCTGAATAAAAAAAAATATAATTGCATGCATTTTTATTGAAAAATAAATTTTTGATATTTATTTTTCCAAACCCATTTTTGTTACTTAAAAATTATTAAAATATTGGGACTTTAAAGGCGTGTAACTTTTATAGGTGTAACGCACATTAAAAAAAAACACCTCTAGAATCATGGGAGTCTCCGCTTTCATCTCATAAGTATTTTATTGATAAATTCGAAAGGTTGTTTTTTGATTTATTTCCACTAGACAGTTTACTGTGTATCGTAAGGGTTTTTGTTATCTTTCGGGAAAAGTATTTTCAAGAAGCTAGTGAAAGTTTGGAAGTGAAAAATTTCTGTGTACAATTTCGTATGTAGTAACGAACAATATTACGTTAAATCTCAAGGAAATCTATTTGGGATCTGTTTACTTTTTTATACATTTTTCATTCACTAAACACAGTGGAACAAAAACAACATTGCAGTAAAAATAGTCACGATTATTTATTTCCTCGGAATTTCATTTTATCATTATTGATAGCCACCCGAATTATATTCCGCGATCAACGTCGGCTGGCTCAAGTATGTCGTCTTCGCTATCACTGCTACAAAATACTTCTACCTCACCTGCAACATCTTCCTTCTCATCTGTATTTCAATCTGGATCTGGTGGAATTATGGCAATTATCTTAGGTCTGGTGGACTCTTTCCACTTCTAAAATGTTTGCTACAAAAAATTACAGTTTTGATAGCTTGAAAGTCTTATGAAATGGACTTGTAGTCAATTGCTGCTTTCTCAAAGTAATCCTCAAAAACTGCTGCAGAACTATAAAAACTTTAATGTAACGGTACAATTTTTTTACTGTTTGTTTGTGTGTACAACATCTAACTTCTCTTCTCATAAAATTTATGCGCATTGTCCTTTTTCTGTACTCAATACATGAATAGGACCCTACCATAAAAAAACTGTTTATACTATTAGTAAAATTTGCCATTCATATTCATTCAGTAATAGTCCAAACCAGTTGGAGGTGCGATCGAAAAAGCAAAATAAGGGTGAGGTAGCTCAAGTGGTTAGCACGTTGACTACTAAAGCATGATCACGACTTCAGTACTCAGCCGTGGCAACATCAATTTTTCTGATATATGTTAATACTCTTTATAATAATGCATATCACAGTGCCCTACTTCGCCGGTGCACAGTGGGATTTGTTCATACAATGTTTGGCAAAAAATATAAGGAGTGCTCGTAGAATGCTGAAATTTTGCTTTGAGCCTTTGGTTAGCTCAGGATAAGGAATATACGTTAGCGGAGTTCTTAGATATTGAAGGTGCCTTCAACAATGTTACTTTGGAGGCTATTAGGGAATCCCTAGTAGATCTCAACATCCAGGACTTCATAGTGGAGTGGATTATCCGTATCCTTAGCAGTAGGATTATCAACTCGGAGCTAGGAGGCGGCTGTTTGCGAAAACTAGTCACTAGGGGTACGCCGCAGGGTGGGGTTCTATCCCCACTACTACGGCTGTTGGTGGTGAATGTCATTTTGCGACAATTTGATACACAGGGAAGGAAAATAGTGGCCTACGCAGATGACGTGGTGTTATTGGTGAAAGGGAAATTTCTCTCCACTATCACAGAAGTCATGCAGGCTGCACTTGAGGAGCTCTCATCCTGGGCCTCGAGCAAAGGTTTGGGGGTCAACGGGGATAAAACTGAAATAGTTCTCTTCACCAGGAGATACAAAGTGGTTGGCTTCAAGCCACCCAAAGTTAATGGTGTTGATTTGAAACTAGCAAGCGAGGCTAAATACCTAGGAGTTTATCTGGATAGTAAACTGGTCTGGGGCAGGAACATTCAGGAAAGACTTTAAAAGGGTCTAAATGCCTATTATGCCTGCAAGAACTCCATAGGGAAAACTTGGGGCCTACAACCAAAGGTTGTAAACTGGATTTATACCTCGGTTGTTCGACCCATTGTCTCGTACGGATGCGCTGTTTGGTGGGAGGCTTTGAAAATGGAGTCACATAGGAAAACTCTTGCCAAGGTCCAGAGGTGTGCTTCTATTGGCATCACAGGTGCTAGGAGAAGTACACCTCAAGCAGCTCTGGACATTATTCTGCACCTATTCCCCATTGAAAGGTTTGTGGTCGGAATGGCAGCGAGAAGTTTGTTTAGACTTTTTGAATCAGGGTTGGTGAAGTCGAGTAACATAGGACACACAAAGATTCTTCTTGAGGTTGGACTCAATAGACCAGTTCCGTTAACCCCTGGGCTAACGGACTTTATGGTCAACGAGGTTAACTTCAGTAGGATCCCCTTGGTTGTATTTCCAAATAGGGAAGAATGGTTGGGGTCTGATATATTGTATGACGGGGTTCACAGATGGGTCAAAAATGGAAACGGGCACCGGTGCTGGTGTTCACATCCTGGGAACCAGAACACGCATGTCTTACAGACTACCAGACGATTGTAGTGTGTTCCAGGCAGAGGTGTTGGAGATTTTAAAAGCCAAAGAGCTGGTGTCTGGACATGTTGTAGAAGGGGAAGAGGTCACTATGTACGTCGACAGCCAGGCGGCGCTTAAAGCCTTGAAAAGACACAAGGTCACATCTAGGCTGGTTGGTGATTGTAAAAAGGCTATCGACGCACTGACGGACAAGTATAGGATTAGATTGTGTTGGGTCCCGGGCCATTGTAATGTTGAGGGCAACGAGATTGCTGACGAACTTGCGAGACTGGGTTCGGAAGGGGTAAATTCAATTAGGGTAGAATCGGTTAAGCCACCGATTAGTCACTACTACAGGATGATATCAGACTGGGTAGTCAGGAGAATCAACGTGTCTTGGGAAGTAAGGGGGGATTGCAGAGTGTCAAGGTCAATCTGGCCTAGACTGGACGCTGCGAAAACCGAGATACTTCTGGGTCTAGGCAAGAAGGTTCTAAGAGCCGTGATAGGGTTGATCACAGGTCATTGCACCATTAGGGCAATGGCTAGAAACTGGGTCGTCGGCACACCAGATTTCTGTAGGTTGTGCGAGGATGAGGAGGAAACTGTTGAGCACGTCGTTTGTCACTGCCCGGTATTACAAAGCCGCAGACTTAGATGGCTAGGTGATAGATTTATCGAGGGGCTCTTCGACATCGCGCGGTGTAAAATCGAGGATGTCGTCGGCTTCATCAAGGAAATCGGGTGGCTGAGTGATAGGTAGCAGGAAGCATAATAAGCCTCTCTTTTTCCCCATAATTTTCTTAGTTTTGTTGTAGTTTAGCTGAAGGGAATCACAATGGACCAATAGGTCTCCGAGTGGATGTGCCATGTTTGGCAAAACCCTTCCAAACCTAACCTAACCTTGGTTAGCTCAATTAAGATAAATATAAAGTTTCATTAAAATTGGCCACGCCTACTACCAACCGCTCATTGAATCCAAAATTTATTTTTGGCCCAAAGTTTTTGAAATTTGTCACAGAGCCTTTCATTACCTCAATTAAGAATAAAATAAAGTTTCATCAAAATCGGCCACGCCCACTACACACCGCCCATATAACCCAACATTTATTTTTGGCCCAAAGTTTTTGAAATTTGGCACATTATCATTATCTCAGTTAAGAATAAAATAAATTTTCATCAAAATTGGCCACGCCCACTACCCACCGCCCATATAACCCAACATTTATTTTTGGCCCAATGTTTTTGAAATTTGGCACAGAGCCTTTCATTACCTCAATTAAGAATAAAATCAAGTTTCATCAAAATTGGCCACGCCCGCTACCCACCGCCCATATAACCCATATTATATTTTTTCCCTGAACTTTTTGTTTCTTTACCAAAACTAATTATTTTATAAATAAATTTCAATACATGAATTTAAATATAGACTTTTATCCATCATCTATCATTTCTGTAACTATATCATCAAGTTCCAGAACCTGTTTACGGGGTTGACATCTAATGCTACTTATAAAAGGATCTGACGATATTAGAAGTCGATGAAAAACATTAGTATTTGTTGCAACTCTATCGCACTTTCTGGAGAACCTTAATCTATAATTTCTATAATCTTTGTTTCTGGCTTTTTCGGCTTCTTCAGAAAGCATGTCAACAGGAAGTATTGCAGCATCCATGATATCCTTTCCGTGTATGAGTATTTTGTGTAATGTTATTGGCATATAGTACCAACTATATTTTTCAACAAATAGTTTTACTGTATCTTGAGCAAAATTCTTGAAGCTTAAGGAATTAACTTTTTTGCCACAAGTTATTATTTGTAGTATAATGCGAAATCGATTAATTAGTTGCTCCTCTACACCAGTCACATAAGGCCTTCTGAATTTGAAGTTTATTTTATAGTTTTAGACTTTTGTGTTCGTCCTTGAGCGCCGACCATCTTTCAAATGGTTTGTTGTAGGCAATATGAAGTATGCACTCCATAAATTTTATACGAGCATGTAAGGAAGAAACGCCCATTTTGATTGCTTCAATAGCTTTTTTTGAAACCAATTTAAGATTGTTCATTTCAGTAGGTTTCGCTTTGCAAATGTAACAAACAGCTGCTGAAGATGTACCTGTAACAGTTTGAGCTGTCTTGCCATTTAACATTGTAAACACGAAATTATGCTTAATCGAAAATTGCTTCCCGCACGCTACAACTTCGGTATTTTTCAAATCAGCAATATCTAAATTATTTTTTTCAACAAGGCTTAGCACTTTTTCTTTTCTTTCTTTGGTAAATTCAAAGGAGATAGAGAGACAGAATCTTGTTGATGTCGGACTATTATTTCGCCAATATTCTTCTTGAGAAATCGTCTGTAGACATAACGGAACCATACATGCCAGTAACAAAGTTTTATCGCTTACATCAGCTGCTAAACTCTGGTTGTACTCAACATGTCCAGAGGAACCATCGCAACCCCACTTACATGTAAACTCTAATTTATCCGTCATACCATTTAAGTCTTTAGCTGGAAAAGTTTGTAATAATCGGCTTATCGTATGATCCATTAAACTTTGCAAGGAAACAGATGCAGCTTTTTCAGATATTTCAATTTCATCTGGATAGCAATGCCTTCACTATTTAAATCAGAGCAATAAAATTATCTTACGTACAAACACTATAGAAGTGCGTAAACAGTTTTCAATATTTTAGACCAAAATTTACATGTGACTTTACTTCATTGTTTCAAAGACAAATAAACGTTGTTTTGGGATACAATTTATGGATTCTTCATACCGAATCATTTTTCTACAAAACTGCATCATTACATTTTTAAATTCTATGTGTCGAAAAAACTACTTATTGCACTAAAAATCCCTCTGTGCGGTGTTACCACATAGCACTAAATCAACGGCAAAGTAAAATAATTATAAATTGGATATGCTAGCTTCAAACTAATACGCCTACATAACACCAGAGGCGCTGCAACACTGTTCTAAAAATAATTATAACGTGCAATAGAAGTGTTGCCATAAGCGAAGACTTACTGTCACACTAACCATCTGTCTTATCTACTCCTATCCCTTTCCAAAGGATGTAACACGATTAATACATATTAATTGCCTGAGTGTTACTTCTCTTAAAAAAAGAAAAAAAATGTGAATGATACGCACAATCACGATCTCACAACAATATTCGAATGGGGTAGTATGAAGATCGTAGATTTTAATGTCCGTAAGGCTCAATGTTGCATGCTTACGCATAGGCGTATGTTCGGAAACGATGCTTCATCTGTTGTCATCTGGGTGATATAAATATCAAGGAACCGGTAGATCTTGATGTTTTCGGCATAAAGATCCAGTGTGATCTTCGATAGACTAAACACATTTTTCAAGTCTCTAAGAAGCTTTCAAGTGCCTTGGTTTCCTGAAACGGTATAAAAGATGTATGGGCCGTCGCTCCAAAATCTATCTTAGAGCTGCTCGGCATTCAAGCGTGGGCGAAGTAGTTCATTGGTGTCAGTAGGTTATCCAACTCTATTGATTCACTGGAGCATTGTTTTATCGTTACTACAATGGTATGTGATCTAGTGACATTACCCGCACGTTTTTACGTTTAACACGCTTTTCGTTTCGTTTAGAGGGCCTCCATTTGTGGTCGAATGGCCCGTGAATCGCATTACAGGGAAAATTCGTTTTTTTAGCAGAGAGGTTCGTAGGTGGAATAAACTCCCTCCAGAGGCCTTTTCTGACGCTTTTAATGTAGGGAGGTTCAAATCGAATGTCCACAAACTCTATTCGGTCTTTCCACTTTTTCATAACCTAATTTCCTAGTTCTGGTACAATGCATTGCATGAGTAGGGGTCATGCCCTGAGTGCTGCTCCGACAAAAAAAAATATTGCAGTTGTACAAAATACCAACGGGGGCGGGATGTACAAAATAACTATGTATATTTACCCCTTTAATTGTGGTTAAGCGTATAAAAACAAGTTAAAAAAATTTGTTTTTTACAAAATAAATAAAATTTTACACAAATTCGCACACAATACAAATCAAAGTGTGACAAATCCATTCAACTAACTACAGGCTCTTTTATGCAACTAAATTTATGGTAGAACATTTTTGTACTGTGGAGTAAAATTTTAATTTATTTAAACATTTCAAATGCAATATGAGTTTTGTTAAATTGCATACTTAATTTAAGTTGATTACATTAAACGGACAATATAAATTTCCCGAGTTAATTTGATAAGCAGGACCAGGACAAGTACGTTTGAACTGCATCGACAAGCTAGATATATCAAGTTTAACTTATTCAAATAGTAAACAACTTGCTTATATAGAGAACAATTCAGCACAAAATACTTTAAGGATTTGACTCAGATTCAATTAAGTCTATGATTGTTATTTATTTCTCCTTTTTAAAGGTTTAACCCTTAAAGTGCACCCATATCTCACACTTGTTGCTACAATCATTAACCCTAATAGCAAATCAGTTTAACTTTTTTTGGCTGAATTAACCTGAACCAAAATTCATTTACAAATCTTGTATATTATTGCAAGAACCTCTTGAAAAGCTTTACAAACATATTGTAAAGGATTACCGAATATTGACACAAAGATCTACAAAACGGAATAATATCTACCCTTTTTAAACCCGGACCTAAATCTGTAAAGAAATATTAAAAAAAGTGTTCGTATCATTACTAGCACAGATTTTGCCACTACATTAAAAAAATGATTTTATTAATTACGAAACTGCTTCCTTACAAACTTTTACAAAATTTCTAATAATAATTTCCTTGGCGCTGAATAAAATTTAATTAAATCTATACATATAATTAAATAGTAACTCATTTCCGTCTGTCTGACTGCTTTTCATTTGTGTTTGCATCACGTAAAAACTACTGAATGGATTTTAAAAAAAAAATTGGGAGGAGGTACTTTAGTATCCTGATTCCAATTTAAGATACTTTTTTCCGAAAAAATATCTCATTTCCAAGAGAAAGTGGAGAAAAAGCAGTGAAAAACGCAATTTCCGGTTTAAAGGTACTGGAATTTCCGGTTTAAATGTACTGATATTTTCAACACTGTTATATTTCAACACACCTTTTTATTTTTGAAAAAGGTATATTTTAAAAACTATTGCGCAATATTAGGCGTTAATTGAATAAAATTTGTATTTGATTTGTAATTTTACTTTGTGGAATTACATTGGTAAAAATATTTTAAACACCTTTTACAGATCTTTACCATAATTTTTAATAAATTTTACAATTTTATACAGGGTTGGATACCATTATATAAAGTAAATACATAAACCATAACTGGACTATAAAAGTAAGAGTTACAATTCGTGTGGAATACTTTCACAGCAAAATCGAGCAATCAGGACGCCCACGATGTGGCGGGCACAGCTAGTTAGATATAAATATGTATACAAGTAAATACATACGGGTTAATTCATTTGCGAATTCTGTAATATAATAAATACATTAAATATTAAAAAAATATTTTTTCCTCAATAATTTGGTCATAAAAAATTCCTGTTATTATTTGATGAATGAATTGTTTGAATAACTTTCGAGATCAGAGTTCTAAATTTTTTTAACCCTGAAATTTTTTAGCCCTATTTAAGGGTATTTAATTTTTTTAATAGTTTTGTCAACACTGAACAGGACTAATTTAAGTGTAGTCTTTCCTAGTAATTTTTACAGGAAGCTTACCTTAGATCATCGGGTATTCTTCATCTATATTTAATTTATAATTAATTTATAGACGTTTAACCATAACATCTACTTAAAATATGCGATTTTATCAATACTTTTTGAAGTAACGAAAAGTTTTGTTTATTGTTCTATAATAAAAAAATAACTGGAGTATTTCTTGAAGGGCACTCCTTGGATACTTTTAAGTCATTTGAATTCGTTCGTTATTAGTTGTTATCTATCTATAAATAATATAAATAAAGCACACAATGTGTTTGTTACTAGCTATGAAATGGTTAAAATAGGATTTATAATTTTGATGTTTAATTAATTGTTTAGAATCATGTTACTTGGGAACTGTGATTGGTAGAATTTTAAAATTTTGCGCAAGTAACTCCCGTAGTAATTGTCATAGCGTAGAAGAAAACCGGCTGGGTTTGAAAAGTGGGCGTAGTACAACCTATACAAAATAAAATATATTATCGTGTACGTAAAGACCGGTAAAAGGTAGAGTTTTGAAACATTGCAAAAGTAACCCTCATATTAATATTCATATTAGTGAGAAACTATTATAGTATACGAGTACATATGAAACTTTAATATATAGACTCTTATGCTAATGTACATAGTTTGTACCCCAAAACGAAATAATTCTGTTAGTATTTTAAACATTGAATATTTTTCTTCGATGTGACAAGTTCGTTTTTGGTTATTATTCTATATCTACTTAAATTTATCTTAAATTAACATTTGTGCGTTAGTTTCATTCCGTCGTTATTTTTGTAATGTTCTTAAAATGGATAAATGTATTTCGAATAACAAGCTTGGATTTTTTTCCGCCAGAGACTCTCCTAGGCTTCATTATAACAGGTGTTTGCTGCTGTAGTTGTAAAGTAATAAATAAATAAATGAATAAATAAATAAATATCTGTATTTATATTAATATATTCTTAGCAACAAATAATACTTTTAAATTTAAATAATTGTATTTTTTACTTAATAAAATTTAGCACTTAAAAAGAAAAAATACTTTAGTCCACTGTCCACTGCAAATTTATTTAGGTTATAAAAAATAAAGAAATTCGTAAACCCTTAAATATAAATAAAAATTGTTTTATTAAAAAACATTTAATACAGAAAAATAAAGAGATTTTTCACAAGCCAAAACAACAAAACTCATTTGTTGGAATTTGGTATAACAATAAAAATATCAATTGCTGAAAAATACACAAATTAGATAAAATAATATAAAATTCTACTTAAGGGCTTAAAATTCATTTAATGAAAGGACAATGAAGTTTATTTTTGTAATAAAATAATTTTAATAAAAGGCAAAAGAAAATTTTAGTAATTAGAATCCAATGCTATATAAATTACAAAAAAATATTACACTTGTATTTATTAGGACTGTTTTTCGTAAATTTTTTGTTATATTGTAAAGGATTACGTAAATTGAATAAAAAGGTTGCGAGAAATAATCGTTTCTTAGGGTCCCGTACCAAAAAAGTAAAAACGTAAACCTATTGTTTTCGCTTCAGCGTCTTTTATCTCTGCAACCGTAATAGGTAAGCACTTGAAATTTTCACAGAAGATGTATAACTGTTGTCTTAAAACTTATAGGGTGTTCCCAAAGTGTTATTTACGTTTTTATGTTTTTATTTCTTAAGCTGTAGGAGCAACCACTTACAATTTACAGACAGGAATTAAAACTATGTTCGCTTTATAAGCAAATATATAAAGTAAACCTAAAATTTAAAGGGTGTTCCGATAGTGTCTGGTGTGCCGACAGTGCCGTGATTTGCATAAAGATGGTATAATTATTTAACCATAATAGATAGACTCATGATATTTTCACAAATGGTGTATTACTATGACCCCTATAAAATACAGTAAAAATTAAAATGTTTTGCGACAGTGACGTAATTTTCATGCATAACACCTTTTTGAGCCATAATAGGTAGACTTGTTGAAATTTGTACAGAAGATGTGTTGCCACGGCCGCTATGATAAGTACTAAATATTAAAGGATGTTCCCACAGTGACATGTTTTGCAATTATAGTGACATATTTTTTTAATCGTAATAGGTAGACTCTTGATATATTCATAGAAAGAGAATGGCCGCTATAACAAATAACAAAATTAAAATCGACAGAGACATAATTTGTATGTAAATAGCCTGATTTTTTAAACGTAATAGATAGACTCTTGAAATGTTTACAGTAGATATGCTCTAACAATTACTAATAACTAAAAGGTGTTCCATCAGTGACAATGGCCGCGAGAACAACAATTACTAAAATTTATACGGTATTTCAATAGTAATGCGAATTTTTGCGAATATGACTTTAATTTTAAAATTAAAGGCTGCCCCATAAGACATGAAAAAATTAACAACTTCAATTTTTAAAGGAGTACCAAAACATAGTACGGAACCCTACGTGTGTGTCTAACTCGCACTTGACTGATATATTTTATAGTGCTTTAGGTATGGTTTATGTATTTTCATTATATGTAACGAAATTTTATGGGTAACTCTCCATCCCTAGATAAAATCCTAAAATTTATATAAAATTCTATAAATATTGTAGAGTTCTCTAAATATTGTTTAAGATATCCAGCTGACAAAAAATAAAAGGTGCGTACTTATTTTTGCGGAAAAAAGTATTCTAAACTAAATCTCTGATGTTTAGCCAAGAAACCAAAAATTGCTTCTTTAAACCATACATAATCGTTTTAAATATGTTGATGATGTGAAATCTAAGCTAATGATTGGCTCTCAGTCAATAATTGAGTTTATTTTTAGTGATATTTATCATTCCTGATATTTGCAAGAAATGATAAATCTAAAATTTTATTTGGTTTTTATTTTCTTCGGCCTTATTATTTATTATTATTTTGATTTTCTTTTCAGACTCAAGGTCATAACTGTATTTAAATAAAACTTTTTATTTATTAATTTATATAAATTTTTCACGCTCATAAATGAACAACAAAAAATGTTCTGACTATGTTCATACATAAATGCTGTTTGTTTGTTTTTTGTAATATACATACATGAAGAGTGATAAATTATTAATGTTTTTTTCATAAATGTACATGTTCTTTTATGAACGTTGAACATTTATACAATTTCTCATAAATGAACATAAAATAATTTTCAGCCTACGATCACACATAAAGAAGAAAGAAATAAAAATGAAAAAAGAAAAAATTATGTTTCTACATATGGCGGCAGTTAGTTGCACGTTACAAAATATGTACGTACATTTATGTCTAGGAATGCTTAACGCACATTTTTGTACGATCTTTTCATTCATGAAAAATTAACAAAAATGTATATTCTCAAATATGTGCACTTGCGAGAACCATAAAATATTTTCTCTTTTATTCACTTTTGAACAGAAAGACGATATTTTTGTGTAGTTGGCATATCAAAGTGAAATCTAGAGCCTTTGGTATAGGCAGAAGAAGAGCTGTATAGTTTTTGGCCATAATAGGGAGGGGGCAAGGGGTAATTTCCTTACTCCCTAATTTTGTGAACGCTCTAAAGGTCAAACCGTATGACATATCAAATGAAATTCGGGAAGAGGCAAAAGGTAGTTTACTTAACACCCCAAATCGAAATATACTTTGAACTTATATTCTTTATGTAATATATACATATAAAAATCTGTTTCTATTGGGTATCTTAAAGTTCAGTGTGGGCCACTCCATATTTTTTTACTCGCAATCCCCGTTATGCTTCGCTATCCAAATTTTTTAAAAAAAATGAAAAATAAACATTTGTAAAAAGTAGTTTTAACTCGAAAACGGACGTTATTGTAAAGTTGGCAATATTAGAGAGTGTCACAATTGGCAGTTCTCTAAATGTAGGATTACAATTAGACAAGAGTTTTAGAAACTACAGAAATATAAATATAAATACAAGTTTTCTCGTATTCCTTTATCTGGGTTTGGTTGGTTAAATAGATGATGCTTACAACTAAACACGACCCTAAATAGATAGAAACGAAGAGTGCTGATGGCGGACGTAGCTGTTTAGAAAATGTCCATTTCGCTCTGCGAAATTTTCCAATTTTTCTTTAATACTATCACCTAATTTGTAGCTTTAAATTATTCTTTTTTAGGTAGAATAAAACGAACTTAAGCTTGACTATAAATTTCATATGTATGTAATACAAATAGTTCGACTAATAAAAGTTAAATTTTTAAAATTGAAATATAAAATATATAGAAAATCCCACCTGTGCACATTGCTTTTTTCCGATATAACGATGGGGCCAAAATATAAGGATACAGACTACTGAAATTTTATAGGGCAGTTGTATTAACATTATTTAAGACACGTTAAGTTTGGAAAAAAAATCGCATCAAGGACACGCCTACCGCACATGTTCCAAAAAGTAAATGTTTTTATATTTGTTATATTATGCAATTTAAAAATGTGGAAACTAGATTTGTTATACCCATCATAATCTCACTTGATAAAAAGACTCTGGGTACTGCCAAGTGTCCTTTATAGAGAAAATGCATTAATTATCCGAATTTCATGCAACGTGGTATATTTGTGGTATATGTCACGCATAATATTGATAAAAAAATTTAGTCCCGCATTATCACGCGCAATTCATTTAAAAAGATTATAATCGACGCTCATCGCCACTAATTGAAACGCTCTCTTCATCATTAATGACACTTGCGTTTTGAAACTATTTATAAGGGCGCCAGCAGACTGCAGACTTTTTATCGTTCAATAAATTTGCCATCTTCTTGATCAGTATGGAGAGGAATGCAGTATCGGCCGATAAAAAAATTTGATGGGCTTCCTGATTCCATTTAAACTAATCTTGGAGCCAACTAACGGCCGACTGTTTCATCAGTATTGGCGCAAACACACTCGAGAAAAGATTAGCGCTTTATAAAAAAAGTTTAAACGAGTACTCCGATACGAATGTGAAAAAAAAACTGTGAGAGGAAATTTGCGAAGCAGTTGTCCTTGATTGGAATCGGCCTAGTCTGCGCCCTGTTCACCAACCTAACTGCTTAGTTGGCTCGGCGTACGCACTTGCAGCCCAACCCGACTAAACTGCTGACCGATAAAAAGTCTGCAGTATGCGGGGCCCTAAATATCTACATTATTTTCAGTCTTAATATTGCCTCTTGAAAATATAAGTTGATCTATCGATATTAACAAATGAGTCATACAACCCTTATGCGTGTCTATTCGAGATGTTTTTGTGGTATGTAGCTTGCTCTAGCACATCTTCCGACAACCAGACTAAAATGGTTTTTTTATTTAATTATTATTTAAATTTCAGAAAGGTGTTCTAAATCATATGAACTTACTGGCAAATTAAAATATTTGATGACATAATTTTTTAGGTTCGTTAGATTTATTAGATATCACATGCACACTTGTTAACATTTCATAAAAAATTAAGTTTACTTGAAGTTTACTTTACGATAAATTACCATAATACATGTAAATTTTTTGTTTATGAATAAAGGCATTAATATTTAATATTGGTACGTTTTTATTTTATGTTGGGGTCTTTGACCAAATCGAAGAGCACACACAAACTTGTTGATAACATTTTCACTTGTCACCAACAAACTACCAATCCAAACTGACTGATAATTCCAGCATATGACTAACAAAAAAATTCGAAAAGCGAATGTAAACAGCCCGTGAAAATTTGTCCTTTTCTTTAGAACAGACCTCGTATATCCATTTCATATGAAATATAGTATTTAAAAAAATCAATTTTTATTTCTTGCTGCAAATAATGAAAAAGCTACTAAATTTGTGACTTCAGCGCCCTCTTGCAGCGGAAAAAGGATTGTCTCCTTTTTACAGTATTTTACAGTATTTTTTTTCTTTAACGTTTTTCCAATTATGGTTTTTGTGGAAAATAATTAAATTGAACTTTTATTTTGCGATGTTTATATTTTTTTTTATCAACAACCTTTAATAATTCTTGCAAAAAAAACCGACTACAAAACAAATATATGTGCATCTATTCTAAACTAAAAATTTAAAAAGAAGTAATCTGTAAGAAATAGTACGCACATCAATATATATATATACTTTTTGCTCTAACTGACAAGTACATTCAAATGTCTATCCATAACGACAAATTACGTCAGATATGAGGACACCCTTTATTTGTTTACAGTTATTATTACTGACACAGTAATAAAAAGTAAAGGTTCCAAAGATATAGCCATATAGCTTAAACAATATCACCTAGGGGACACCCTTTAATGTACAATTTTAAATTAAACACTTATTTTAAAGGACAGATTCTTTGTTAATTTCAAATGTCTGTCTAAAACGGTTCAAATGTTTGGCCATATGCATCAATTTACATCAACTATTGAGACACACTTTAAAATTTTAAATATTTATAAATGTTATTATACGGAACATAGTAGTGGAGATTCTGTCTAATTTTCAAGTGTTTGTCTATAACGGTTCAAAAGATAGGGCTAGATAGGTTAAATTATATCAATTATGGGGACACCCTTTAGTTTCCAAAAATTATATACTTGATGTTATAAAGGACTTAGATATACAGGTTCTTTGTAAATTTCAACCGTCTCTCTGTAACGGTTCAAAAGCTTGGCAATATACATCAAATTATATCAACTATTGGGACACCCTTTAACTTCTAATTATAAATATTTAATTTCTGATTATAAATATTGGACATTCTGTCCAATTTTCAAGTGATTGTCTTCGAATGGCTCATATATTTAAATTGACGTCACATATGGGGACACCCTTAAATTTTTAAGTTTATTTTTTTATTAATTTCTGTAATTGGCAGCTATATTGATATACAGTTTTTTAAAATTTTATAAGGGTGCCCTTTACGGTTCATAATACACGTAAAAAACACGTATGTTGTATGGGGATACCCTTTAATTTTCAAAATTCTGAACTTCTTTTAAAATGGGACCAAAAATTGTTAAAATCGGTTCAGAAATGACTGAGTTATGCGGGCACAAACATAAAAAAAGCAACATTCAGACGAATTGATAACATCCTTCTTTTTTTGAAGTCGGTTAAAAAGTAGAGAAATTCGATCAAAAATCCATTAAATGGATTTATTTGCAAAGTTGCGGCAAAATTTACAAAAAAAATTCTAAGAATCTTTTAAAAAATATAACAAATTACAAAAAACCAGAAGATTTTTTTGAATGTTTGCAATAACTTGAAATAATGTATTATTGCTAAGGATATTAGCTATTAGAAAAATTAAATTTCAATCTTCTGCTTTTAAAATATGAGGCCCAGTTTCTTAATAAATAGAACTTATTCTTAAATAAATTTCAAAAATATTTTATTTATTATAAATATGGATATAAATGTGTGTAGCTATTTTAAAGAATAAATAAAAACTAAGTTTTTTAATAATTAAAGTACATAATTATCTGAGTTTTGTGCCATCTGTTGTCGTCAATAGGAGCTAAACCTTTAAAATTCTTTCCATTGGTTCGAATTATGGTATCATGTGTCGTTCAGTATAACTTTTGTTGATATATAGTTATTTTTTCTAGTTGTATTTTAAGTTTAAAATCAATTCAGGGAAAAAAAATTTTAAACATTACATTTCTTAAATTAAAAATGGGAAATAGAAAACAATGTTTTACTATTTAGGTTATGCAGAAAAAAGAAAAAAATTATTGGAATTTAACAAAAAAATTATATTTGGAATCGTGTTAAATACATTATTTATTTTAAGTCACGCATGATTCCTTTGTAAATTTATTAAATAAGAATCTGAGTTTTTATTCCGAAAAATTGGGAAAAATCCACTGATGAGCTAGTTGAGCACTAGCGAAATAGCTATCTGGATAGGCTTTCCCCATAGTAATCAATTTCGATTATTATATTTTTGGAAATAAATATTTTATAATCATAAAATATTTTATAATCATAAAATATTTATTTAATAAATTTACAAAGGAATCATGCGTGACTTAAAATAAATAATGTATTGGAATTTTATTTAAACACATATCATTTCCCTTTTTCATTACGACAAAATAAATGTCGTTAATGTCAGAATATGCGTATGTAACTACTATTTGGCTCTAAATTAAATTATTCAATTTATTTAAATTGTGTAATATCATTTTAATTTTTAGACATATACCCTTATGATATATTTCGTTCTTTAAATTCCTGTGTTATGTTGTCCTTTATTCATAACACAAATCTTCATTAATAATGTTTAAATGTTTGTTTTTGTTTAAGCTAAACGTTGCCAAAACAACAAGTAGACCCCAGAGAAACCTCCTGCACGAGTATATTTAACCACAGTGGAAGACAAATTCGAACGAAATTTAACATTTACGCTTGAAGTTAACGCGGAGTATATATTTTTTAATTTTCCTAGTACATTTTTATATTGCAATAAGTTAATCTTGGGAGTTAAGCAACCATCTTTGTGTGATTTACAGTTTTTAAGATTCCAGTTAAACTTAAGAAAGCAGGATAAAAAACTCTTAAGCACAATTTATTAATTTAAATACATATCGCATAGAAAATATATGGTATGCAGCAATAATGACAGACAAAAGATTACGTCATCCGAATGATTTCTCGATAGACGATCTAATTTTTTGTTTAAAATACAGTTTTTTTTACGTTATTTGCCCCTCCATAGTTCCATTTACACGTGTTTATATTTGGCGTATATTGTAAACTCTAGCTAAATTAAAGATTTAAGTTGCCAGCGTCAACTATTTTACATGGATTGTCATCTAAATTGGAAGTTAAAGCTGGAATTCAATTTCAAGATTTTTCGCATAAACGATTTAAAATGATTAAACCATCTCGGATAAGTTACATAAAAAGGCTTCTGGAGAATGGCAATTTTTAATTAAACTTCTAAAATAAAATAATATTATAAATGCAAGGAAGAAGTTTAAAGAACTAATTATTCTCTTTTTGCAAGAAATCATGTACGGTGGTCATATCTATGCACTGTAAACTTTTTACATAATTTTCTCTACTCTTTCGCCAAAAAATACATTTTTATTAATCTTCTTGATATGAAAGTATATTAAAAAAAGTTTTTTTCCTTTACTGAAAATTTTCAAATACTGAGTTAACTTTCTTTAGAGGAACTAGTGCGATATGTTTCCTTTCTTTCTGTATGGTGATAAACAATCCAATCAATTTTATCCTAGTGGAAAATATTTTTGCGGTTTCGTTTTATAGTTCTGGATTTTACACTTGGCTTATACCACAACACTTTTATAACTAGAGCAAACCATTGCAATTACTGTTTTCACTTTCCAGATTAGGAAAAGTAGTGGCGCAAGCGTTGAAAATCAATAGCGTTTTTTTAAAGAGAAAAACTTATTTAAAAAAAATAAAAAATCAATTATTTAATATTATGCTAATTACCCATAACGTTTTATAATAAAAATGCAATTTATTTGTTGGGGGAAAGAGCTAGTCCCTATACGTATTTCACTGGTTGCTCAGGCCAGATCATCAGGAAACCTTTTTCCTAATTTTAGAGAAGCCAAAAATACCCTATAAGTAATAAAATTCTACAAAACACAATGAGAAGTATGCATGTTAATAGAATAATATTACAGAATATTAAAGCTTCAACAAAACACCAACAAACAAACCACGTTTTTATTTTTCCTCACTGTCCTTCTAAATTGGATGGTTTTTTGCCATCACTGAATGCAGACGTAAGGTGTGATGAAAAGCATACACAAGTTAATTTTGTTCTCGCAAGAGAATCGAAAAAAAAATCATTTTTTTAGCAAACTCATTCGATTAACATAAATGTATATCTTTCAACGAAGATCCAAAAGTTAAATATTTTAAAACGTTTAAGTGTGTTTGAGAATAAAACCCATTTGGAATTGTTGATTTCAACACACATGACAAAGTTTTATTATTCCAAAATTATTTTAATCAACAAATTAATAAAACTGTCTTGAAAAAACTGCGTTAAAAAATATAAAGTTATACACCACATAACAAATAATATTTAACATTTTATAATTAAACTTCATATAATATTGTTACTCAATGTAATACTCTCCTGACTGCACATAAATCTCGATATTATACTTGTATATGTATATAATGCTAATATTAGATGTATCATGTCACATGTTGACAATTACATTCATTTTCTTACATTGGTATTAAAACTGACAACATCTGACGCCACTGTTATGTAAACAGTACATGAACGCAACACCAGACAAAAATATCCAAACACAGATATTTATGTGTGTTGTATATATTATTTTATTTCATGTATTCTGTACGAGCATCTAGTGTCATGTTCAAGAATATATTTATATAAATCTATGAAAATATGTATTCACCAACACATATTGCTCTTTTTATGCAACATAGTCAAATGTATATCAAGAACTCACAATTTTAAAGTTTTTGCTGAAAATATTTTCTTTTTATCTGTAGAGAAAATATTTCAAAATTTTAATTTAAGCTAAACAAAATTTATATACAAACATTTGTTATCCACTTACACCACAAATCTTCAGCAGTATTTTTCCAAACTTAATTTTTGAGTAATGACTACGTGGGGTTAAGCGTTATATGTACGTATACGTAAATAATTTAATTCTTACATACAGATAAATATATATTATACAACGAGGTATATACAAAACTTATATACAAAAAATTATATTTGGAATCGTGTTAAATACATTATTTATTTTAAGTCACGCATGATTCCTTTGTAAATTTATTAAATAAATATTTTATGATTATAAAATATTTATTTCCAAAAATATAATAATTATTGATGAGCTAGTTGAGCACTAGCGAAATAGCTATCTGGATAGGCTTTCCCCATAGTAATCAATTTCGATTATTATATTTTTGGAAATAAATATTTTATAATCATAAAATATTTATTTAATAAATTTACAAAGGAATCATGCGTGACTTAAAATAAATAATGTACAAAACTTATATATAAAATTATTGTCTTAAAAGTTCTTTTAAAAGAGTTGTGCGATTTAGGGCCATTTTTATAACTTGACAATAGCTAATGTAAGGATGCTGTTGCCGTTTTCCGTTTTTATAAAAATACGTTAAGCTAAAATTAAGCTGTAATAATGCAATAACGAAAAATAACTATGGGTAATTTTATTGCTCACTTTATATATTATCTTTAACTAACACGTACTTTAAAGGCCAGTTATAATTACGAGCCTTAATGTTTCCTTTTTGTTTCATGACTACTAATAAGGCATAAAAAAGTCTCAAAATTAAACCTCATATTTTATGCATCTGTAAAGTATCAATATTGAATAGTTATAACTTATAAATATACAATATACAGTGGAATTGATTCCGTATTTTGCACCTGTAGAAAACGTAAAACGAAAAAAATTTTAATATAATCGGTTCAAATACAGCATATTTTATGTTACCGATTCAATGGTACTGCAGAGTGGCAGCAATTTTCATTTTTTTCAGCGGGAATTTTTAAATACTATTTACGGTTATTTAATGTTATGCTAATTACCCATAACGTTTTATAATAAAAATGCAATTTATTTGTTGGGGGAAAGAGCTAGTCCCTATACGTATTTCACTGGTTGCTCAGGCCAGATCATCAGGAAACCTTTTTCCTAATTTTAGAGAAGCCAAAATTTTATATTTTTTTATTTTATTTTATAAAGTCTATCTTTCTGAGTAATTACTCATACTTTACATAAATTAAATACATAAATCATATCTGAAGCACTATAAAAGTAAGAGTCTTAAAATTTCGAGAGGAATAAAATCAAAATATTCTAAAGATGCTGACGAAGTGGAGGGCACAACTAGTCACCAATATTTCTTGAATTTATACTGCCTATTAAAACAACTATTTTTAGCTTTGCTGCATTCGTTATGTTGCCATATTTAATACCAAAAATTGGTTTTGTATCTTTTAGGATTAATGAAACTGAATAGTAACTATGGAATCATTTCAATTCCAAACGAAATTTGAGACATGCCTAATAAATAAGAAATATAAATTTGTATTTAAAAATAAAATAATCCTACAAGTAATTTGGTAGTCGACTACGTAAATAACATACTTAAAGCTAACTTTTGTGTCCTAACTATAAGCTAACTACAATATAATGCAGCACCTCCTCAAAATAAAAAACCGAAAAAAATATTTTTGACAATTTTTATTTTACATGTTTAAGGTATAATTATCTTACTAGGTAATGTCTTCTGCTCAGCTGATGTCAAAAGTTGTATGTGTTTAGAAAAATTGTATGTATATGTACATGTTTTTTATATCTTCTATAAAAATTAAAATTTGTGTCAAATCCCTTATGTCCTCTTGTGTTTTGAAATTGATACTCGAAGTTGATGTTATTTGGTTGCAAAATTATTTTCTATATTACATTACATGTACGTATTATTATTGTTTTTAAAGAGAAGTAACTCTGAGTGAATTAATGCCTATATTAACTGCATTACTTCCTTTGGAAAGGGATAGGAGTAGATAAGACAGATGGTTAGTGTGACAGTAAAGCTTCGCTTATGGCAACACTCCAATTGCACGTTATAATTATTTTTGGAACAGTGTTACAGCACCTCTGGTGTTATGTAGGCGTATTAGTTTGAAGCTAGCATAGGACATCACAATGTTAAAAAAGTCAGTTATTTCTACTAATATCAAGTAACAACTACTACTGGTTGCAAAGTAGTTAGTTGAGTTGATGATAGGGAAGCAATGGTTATATCATCAGCAACTCAGCTAACTTAGAGCTAACTACTTTGCAGCCATTGGTAGTTGACACTTGGATTGGATGAATTTGTAATATTGTGATGTCCCAGACCGAATCCAGTTGCCTGAACTGACTACTCAGAAGTTAGCTTAAAGTTACCTTTATTGTCAGTATATTCGGGTAGCGTACTTCCACTTTGATATTGCTACCCTGTATCCAACATGTATATGTATTGTGCGAAAGGCCTACTCAGTTAGTATAGCAACCTAAGCATCACTATAGTTTTACATACACACACACTTCACACTACACGCATGCGCAAGGACTACTTTGTTAACATGTACTCAAATGTCCTTATTCTTATTGCTGTATTTTCTAACGCGTATCTATTCTAATAAAAGTATGTCAATAAACACATTCTAGTGTATATGCATCTTTATTCATATGTGTAAGTTCAGACACAAAATAAGAGCAGTTGTGATTTGACTACCAAAAGAATCAATTGTCTCACTACATCTTTTTTGTAGTTAGCTATAATCTAAATATATTTTAGTTAGCTATGAGCAGATTTTATAAAAATATGCAATAATATTTCTTCATTAAAAAAATATACATTTTTTTTTATATTTTTTCTAAACTAAATAAAAAGAGACCAGAAAAGTTCAGTGTCCTGTGATCATACGTTTGTTAAACTTGGTATAATTGAAACAACTTAAATTTTTTCTCTGTAATTTTGTTTTTTCAATAAAAAATTACACAAAATTTTATAAGAGTTTGTATTACATACATGCGTATGTACATACATATGTATGTTAATTTTTTGTGTTTATTCCAGAAACATGAAGAGAGGTTGGCAGAAAAAATTTCAGTACCTGTGGCCGTAGTTTTGTAAAAATATAATCAATACAAACACTATTTTTCTAAGAAATAAAATAATTTTAATTTAACCAAAATTCTTCCTCTTACTTTCTTGTTTCTTAAAAATTGTAAGCAAACATAAAAAATGAAATAGGAACAAGGCGAATATAATTTTGACATTCTAACGAAATCACTTGATGTCGAATTCGCCATTAAGAGTAAATAAATTAATAAAATTAATAATTTAAGGACATCTTCACATGACATACGTCAAGGGCGGACACCTTGAATATGTGATATGCTACCTCCCAATAATAATAAATAATAATAAAAAGTTAGATTTCAAAAGGGTGCCCATTAGGTGACACAATTTGCCTTTACGGCCTCATTTTTGACTACGTGCTACTATGTTCGCTATAAAATCTAAGTTATACATTACAAAATTATAAACAGAATCATAATTATTAACGTATATTTATATAAATTTAGACATGCAGAGAGAGTATTGCTAAGTTGACTGCAACAACGGCAAACATTCAATTAGCCCAAAAATTATAAATAAATTTTTTACCTCTTCCCAAGATTAATATAGATGTATATATAATTACATTCACGAAATGTTGCCCGTAAACTTACTAGTCCACTTTACCGTCTTTTCTTTCTGTATAACAGAAAAAACCAAGGTAATTAATTTTCTTCCTTATTGCCTCATTTAAAAACTAGTGTTTTCTCAAAAATATATACAGTTAAAGAAATTCATTGTATTAAGTTCATAACTTCGAAGTTATTTCCTTATCTGAATGGCCTGTAGAATATTAGTCATATTCAGATTCCATTAAAGTCTAATTCTTTGACAAAACTCTTGGTTTACTGAATTAACGCCATAAGCCAACCGATTTGAAAAACTAGGTGGATATATTTTTCCTATTAATATAAACTATCCCAACATCCCCACAAACGATTTAAGCTACTTTTTAATTAGTTTCTGATTAAAACGTTAATTGACTTTTTGCATTTCAATACTTTCGATGATTTTCTTAATAACAGATTAAGTCATAACAATTTTTAACAGCTCAGAAATAAATGTTTGGCTTCATGCAAAACGACCCTAGGAAAAATCGCCCAAAAAATGTAAAATGTAAAATTGCCCAATGAATAATCACCTTTAAAAAATTAAAAGTTGCCCAAAAAAGAATAATGGAAATTTGGCCCAAAAATTGTGAACATACGCAAACACCAATGAATTATCGCCCAAATTTATTAATAGTTTTGTTAATAAATAAAAACATATAAAAATGTTAATAATTTTAGTAAGGGCATTGATATTGGTTTAATTCATCGAGAAAAATGTTTCTGCTTGCAACTTCTGTATGTTGTATGTATGTCTTTGATCAAAATCCAAGAAAGCAGCCACACCTGCGGCTCGTGGTGGTGCTGCCAAAGGAACTCTGCATAACCATAGTCACGGTCGCTACATCCGTTAGTAAATTGAACTGTTGATTTAAATTAATTAAACAGTTGATTTAATTCATCGAGCAAATTTTGAGAAGAAGTTATAATCTGTGATCACAGTTTGTTAGGAAGCTTATTGCTACCAAGTCAAATATATTGTTGCTAATGTATGTATGCTTTCGTTTAAATAAATATGAAAGGAAATGTATGTGAGTAAAAATAATTATAAAGATACAAATAGTTTGCTGACATGAGTTGAAATATTTAATTATTGTTTATTGTTAAATTTTCGGCCTGCGGCGCCCAATTCTAAAACTTAACAATAAACTCATTTAGAACATTAATTATATACATACTATTTCAACTTATATCAGTAACGTATTTATAACAACAAAACTAGAAATATTTACTAGTATAAAAGAAACAAAACAGCTTCTACTTTTTCGACAAACAATTTACGCAAATAAATAATCAGAAGCTTTTTGAAGGCTGCCACTGGTACAACTTTAAATGTGATGTCAATATATTTTCTGTAAATTTATATTTTATTTTTAATCGTTATAAATTTTTAATGTGAACACTCCTGCGGTTTAAGGTAAATTTTATAACTACTTATTATTAGTTATATTTTTTTTATTAAAAATATATCGTTTTTAAGACAAGCCATTATTTTTTCACCCTTTAGCAAAAATTGGTGATTTTTCATTAAAATATTTGGGAAATTTTTCATTATGAAAAATCACAAAAAAATATATAAAAATGAATTATACTCCAAAAACTACGAAAAAACATACAAAATTTTTGTGTTACTTTTCATATGAAATATTGCCCAATTTTGTATGAAGATTTCTTGGTCTATTTTTCATTGGGTCATTTTGCATGTAGCCAAAATTTTTAATTTAAGAAAGTCATGATTTTTAATCAGGCTGGAATTTGTAAGAAGACGTTGGGTGAAAGAACAATGAATAACTCTTAAAAGCCCGCTAGATCCGATTGTTTTTAATTTTGGTGGCTAATGATGTTATTGCACAAAAAACTAATAATTAGATTTACATAATCTATAGAAACATTATATATGTAAAAAATTCTTTAAAATTATTTTAATAAAGTATAAACACAAAACTGATTACAACTTAAGTCGGAATATTTATAACGAAAAGCTAAAATGTCATCTACAAAACCCGTAAAATCTAAACTATGTATTTCTAATACACCTCCTAGCCGTTTACTTCAATTATCCAAAACACATTCTTTTCAAATATCATCAAGTCGTTTCAGTTAAAGCAATACCGTAAAATCTGGTAAAATATACCGCGAAATTGAAACATTATGAAAAGATGCTAATAAAAAATTAAATAATAATAATAAATTAAATAACGCTTTGTGGCTGTTATTTAATAATGGGTATATAATTAAATTGATTTAAAAAAATACCTGTTTTACCACCTAATTTTTAAATCGATTATCTGCAAATATTGTTTGCTGCATATAATGTTATTAGAATAAGCCCTACAATTGTAACACACGCATTTTTGGTTTTGTTCTCAACAAAATATTCCACCAAACATATTGTAGTAATTGCGAATGTAATGGCAATCAAAAATAATCCCTCAATGAAATTTTGTTTTCTGGGCTATTCTTGATAACACCTTTTAATGGATATAAAAGTTAAAAAAAATATTGAGTTCGTATGTCAAATTTATATACACACATATAAACAAATTTATCTTTGTATTTTATGTCATGGAAATCACTATATTGGTGTGACACTAAGCACTGAAATTGCATTTATTTCCGGTGATGCAGATCTTTTGATTGGCAAAACTTGTTGGTGTTTTATTCTGCAGTTTATTGGTGGTAAAATTTTATTGAAATTTCGATTCATTTTCTATTTTTTAATGGGATTTTATTTTCGTTTAATTGGTTTTTTGTGTACGGAATCCATTAAAATAGATTTATTTTATACATAAGCACAGTTGAACAGAGCCATTGATAGAAGCACAACAGTGTATAAAAATGTGTTATTAAAAATCTAAAGTATTTATAAATGCCGGAAATTTAAATTGTCATTGGCGTAATTGAAATCATGTTGTCACATAAATTAAGACAAATATAAATTTAATAAAATTTTAATAGGCACACAAGTTTATATGTATATTCTCTTCACTGCAAGAATATTTTTTACAAATTAGGTGAAAAATATTTAAAGAAAAAATGGGGATTTTTTATCTTAAGCACTGGAGTTTTCCTAATTATTACTTAATATTGATTTAAGAAAAATCTGTTTGTTATTTTATATTACCATGATTAGAAGATTTCACTTATCAATAATATTTCAATATACATATTCTATTAATGTAATATATTAAAGTCATTTTATATATAAAGATATGAATTTTTTTCTACTTATGGCAAACTATTTGTCATTATGAGATCAAACTGAAAATAAATAAAATAAAGAATTCACATTTCAAATAATTTACAATATTTTGACAAAAATATCCTGAACCTAAAATAATCTATCTTATTGTGTATTATGGCATTATTTGAAAAATTCATTTTGTTTTAGGATATTTAGATTTTGGGCATTAGCATCACATCTTATATTGGCCAAACAATAAACGAAAGAATGACAAATCTGTTATTGTTAAGATAAAGACAATCATATACATACGCACATACACAAAAAGAATTAGAAAATGGCAAATACAGTAAAGAAAAACCATCAATTGATATTTGATTGAAAATCAGTCAAAACTAATCCAAATAAATGAATGAATGAAAATGTAAACAGATAGGCACGTTGACAAAACATGCTTATATTTACAATCAAAAAAGGACATTAAAAAATATCAAGAATTTGAAGCAGGGCTTCTCAACAAACAAAATTATAAAATTTATAAAATGTAGAATTAAAGAAGAGAGTGATGTTGTTATTATATATTATATCATTATATTAACTAAACAGAAATACATTTGACTTTTTTAATTTAAATTATTTCTATTTGTTAAACACAAACCAATGCAAATGATTTTGCAAATGCGTTTGTGGCGTATGCTTATAAAAATTCATTCAATATTGCTCATACGCACTGTGGCTAATTGACATGTACCACCTAGAGATCTGCATGGACTCGTTTCTTTAGCAAAATTATTACAAATAAACATTCACATACTATTGTAAAATAGAACATAGTCAGCAATAGTTTTAGTAAATTAACACAATTTGTTACTTTTCGAATGATTTTTTATTGTTAAAATAAATTCAGTCCATGTTTTTGAGAATTAATATTTCTTCAGGTAAACACCAAGCTACAAATTATTTATTTAGTTTTAATTTATTAAAAGTAAATAAATTTACAAATTAATAATTACAACTATAGGAACTGGCTGCAGCGGCAGTTGTCCTTACTTACATACACTTTGCTGGAATTCACGTTCTCATTGCAAATTTTCGATTTTTCTCGCCAACGATGTATAGCCATGTCACACCTTTGGTAAAAAAAAAATTTAATTTGGCCATTTTAAGTAAGTTTGGTTATACACTGAAACAAAAAATTACCTAAATACTATAAAATGGGGTGTAAAATTAAAGAAAAAAAATATTATATAAATTTTTAATTTTATTTGAACTATTATTAAATGAATAAATTAATTATTTAGGATTAAGTGAAGGATATGAGAAAATTCTTTTCTTAACATTGAATTTTGAACGGTTTGCTACCTATGGACCTGAACAAGGGAAAAAAGGTTAAAAATTTGAATTTTTTAAAGTTTTTTACGATTTTGATCTTGAAGATGAAGTTTTTTGATTTTATATGTTCTTTGTTCTTTATGACAAGAGCTGCAACTTTGCCTCAGAGAGTGTATCAAAATTTCAAACGGTTTGCAAAATATGAGCTTGAGTAAATGATCATTTTTTTTTTTTTGCAAAAATGACATCGAGGCCCCACATCTTTGAGGGCCCATAAAAAAAAACTGGAGGACTTTGGGCAAAACTGGGAGACAGGGGTCTTTTTTTTTGGTCTTTTATCACGTAGTGCTGTCCGTATATGGTTATTTTGCCATGACTTAAAAATTACACAGTGTGTAATAGTAGTTATAGTTTTTAGAATAACACTGTTAATGTATTTTTGTTTTCTACACTCAAAGAATTTTTACATTAACGCCTAGTACTCTGTTCGAATTTGTGAAGAATGTTGAGCAACATTTATTATTTCACAAGGAAAATTTGACATTTAAATGTGGTGTCTCTCTCGCGATTTGGAAGAAATTTATGATTTTATTGCTTTTAAATATACCACACTGTTTTACATAATTTTCCACAAAACTTCTACAAAAAGTTCCACATGAAATATTGTTTTACAGCTTTGAAAAATGTTGCCAGAAATATTTCAATGTTTTTCCACAGTAAAAACAGAGTTCTACTTCTGCAACATTTTCATGACTTTTTCCTACAAATTTTTTATGTATGTATGTACATATGTAGTTTGAACAGAATACTGGGCTTTACTGAGAGTAGTTTATTAAGAAAGTATTCCGTAAAACTATTTCTAAGTGATTAAACATTAAAAATTAAGAAGAAATTAAAAATTATTTAACTGATTCAAACATTTATTTTAAAACTTAAAACTATAAGTAAATACTCATTTTAAATTGCATTACTTTTTTCAGTCATTGTTTTTATTACTTAAAATATAGGTAACTGAATGAAAAAAGAAATTTCAAGTTATTTTCTAAAATTTAAAATAGCAGAAACTATTCGTTTATTTTAACGGAGTTTTTAGTTAAGTTTTTTCTGTCCAAAAAAAAAGTATAATCAGTACTTCAGTAATCTTTAGAGCATAAGGAATATGCATTGGTGGCGTTCCTCGATATAGAAGGAGCATTCAACAACGTGAAACCAGAGACCATCATTGGGGCTCTGGAGAGACTAAACGTAAATCACCCAATTATTAGCTTCATTTCGAATTTGCTGACCTATAGAATCATATCCAATTTGAGGCGGGCTGGGCGAGGGACGTCACAGGGAGGGGCGCTGTCGCCTCTTCTTCGGAACCTCGCCATAAATTCATTGCTTACGGTGTTGGTCTCCATGATGTTGACAACTGTAGCATATGCGGATGATATTGCAGTAGCTCTGTCAGGAATATCCCTGTAGTGCAATTCACTAATCTGTTTTAACGAATATCGAATAGTTAAAAAAATTAAACAACAAAATTATCGATTTTGCTACGCAACAACACTTTTAAACAATACTCGTTATTGTTTGAAGTCAGCTGTTATTGTTAACAAATCTATTGTCGTTAAATAAACGGCCATCATGTTCGAGTTGTTTATTTTGTCGACAAGAGCGTTTTTATTATTCATTTTAACGGCTTTTGAATATTTAGAAAATGAAATTTTGCAAAACGAGTCTGGTTTTCATACTCTTAAAATTCTAAAATAATTTAAAACATAGATAATATGTACATTTACCAAAAATTAGTACAAATTATATTCACATTTTATTTTCTTGAAACTTTTTAAACTAATTATTTCAATGCAGCACGTAAATAGTTTATTTAAATAAATAAAAGTCCAAGTGATAACTTCACACAGACTTTAGTAACACAATTTAAAAATAATAATTTGTTTTCTCTTCTATTTCTCTTTGTGCTTTTCGCTTTTCTGGATGGAGATGCCACATGTTAGTAATTTGTGTAGGTAGAAAAATAGTGTTGTCAACTATCGATAAAAAATAGTTAGTAAATACTGCGGTCGTTACTACAAACAACAAAAGCCATTGAATAATATAGCGATTGTCGTATTGTTAAAAGTTAGTGAATTGCATTACTGAACACTCTATCGCAACGTTTGCAAACATCGCTTAGACAAATTAGTAAGTGAAGCACTGAAAGTCTAAGTGCTAATTCAAAGAAAACGGATCTTGTGTTATTCACCAGAAGAAACAAGATACCTACTTTTCGGCTACTGCTCCTAAACTGAGTGGAGCTCATGTTATCTGACAGGGCGAAATATCTAAGTATTACTCTAGACCAAAGGCCCCCAACCAAAAAAGTGGTTAAAATGAAAATGCATTGGCTTGCTAAATATTTAGCAAAGTGACACAAGCCTACAATGTTGAAAGCTGGTATGCTACTGATTTAAAATTTTTACATGTTTTGTTCTCCTTGTGAGATTCTGGTTGTTTATGTGCTCAGAGACCCTTAGGGGTTTGCGTGGGGGCTCTTGTTCTAGAATACAACCTGTCATGGAACTTTAATTGCAAACGAGGTAGCGTTGGATTTTTCACCGGAACCAGCTTTGTTTTACAAAGGAGCTGTAATGACGATAGGGGCCAACCAGCCTGCTGAATCATACAGCCCAGCAATGACGGAGAGAACAATCCTTTTCGTATATGCTTCTTTAAGCAACAAAAATTCAGAGTTTACTAAATGCTCTTGGGACAAATTTTTTAAAATTTGTATTCAGTTAGATGTCAATTTTCTTAACTCCCATATCTAAAATACCAAATAATTGATCACGTACAACAAAGCATATGGAACAGAACGCGCTTCAACTTGATCATTAGCAACATGCATACACTCACATAAGAGTCGACCCCTAGTGGGAGCTAATCTAAGATTGGTTCTAAGGGCTAGAGCACAATTTATGCCAAAAGTACCAGTATTTAGCTGATAATCTTGAATATTATTATTTTCAATCTTGTGGAAGGGAATTAACAAAAACTTGACGATACATCTTTAAGATGTCCGCAAAAACTGAAAAAATTGCCATCCTAAATTTAGGTTGACAATATCAGCTTCCAAAACAGGGCCAGCATACAACCAATCATTTAAACTTTTGCCAATAGAAGATGCGCTAGAGGCATTAAAACCCACTCACTTTTCTTTGTACTCTTTGGCTTAAAAACGCCAAGATGAGTAAATTATAACTGGGACTAACGGTTGTATTATCAACATTTTTCATATGTGCTAAAGTTAAATATTCTTTTAGGGCCTCATTATACTGACACTTTTGAACAGTATTGCCCATTAAAGACTTTTCATTTCTCAGAAATTGACTAACTGCCATATTCCTGTTGGGAGCAAGTGACATATAGCAATCCTTCAGTCCCCTCCAGGACTTCTTGTGGTAGTAGATCGATAAATCTCCTAATAGTTATTATGCTCTTCTGATAAAATATGTCTTCGAAAAACTCCTTCTAACTCATAGAACTTTGTAAGCTGGTCATCAATTGAAACAGATGACATATGAGATATTCTTACTCGTCTTTGGGACACACTACTGTTACAATATAGCCAAAAATCGTTTCCCGAGCAACTAAGGACTCATAAACAATGTGCTGAACTCCACCACGAAGAAGTGGGGGATGAAGAACACCACTTATTAATAAATCTATCTCGCCGCTTTCACAAAACTTTGGATATGCGTAATTCAAATACGGCAGTTTAAAATTACTAGGGAGTCTTAAAGAATACCTAGGAACTCTACCAGTTACCCGTGGTAACATCAAGGCTTTAATATTGAGACGCACCTGCTTATAAAAATGAGATACAATTATAAGAGCCTCCATTTTTTACGTTCTATTTATATATATATATATATATATATATATATATATATATATATATATATATATATATATATATATATATATATAATCTCTCCAGCTAAACCTGTAACCTCGGCTGAAACCGAAACAATGAGCAACTTTAGCAGTCTTTATATATCTCTGAAATAAAACTTTCAGAGCTCAAACCTTATAAACCAAGCCAGAATGAACAATATGTACCCACGCCGTTGCTAGCATAACCTTTTTGCCACAGACATATGATGGTATTGAACTACACCCGAAGAACCTGTTGTATTAGTGGGGTGTTATTTATGTGTATATCGATTTTTGCCCTATATTATTTGATTCTGGCTACCTTTTGTGAAATCTCTACGCAGTAAGGTGTAGTGCTTTTTCTTGCACTTTGAGCAAGAGTTTTAATACTGGGACACGATTTTTATGGTCCATATTAAAAAATTTACTACACGCGCTTATTTTGTGGCTTTCTTTGCATAATTTAAATTTTACGGAGTCAATTTTTGCGTGGTGGGCTTTAAAATATTTAATTTTACCTGATGATTTAGTACCATATATAAAGAAGAAGTTTGAAAACCACTATTGGATCCCATCAATCAATGTCAACATTTTACAATTTTAAGACTCCCATGCAATTGTTGATTCTTTTTTGAAGCCCTCTTATCCCCGAAGCTGAATCTTGTGTACATGGAGTTGAATTAAAAAGGACCTTAAGCTGACTATTAATCAAAACACCTTTATTTTCATACTGTGATTTTAAATGGTTTGAACTGTTGGTGCTACATTTTTACTCGTATTTATGTCTCGAGCGTCTCCGTATGTTTTTCTAAGTAAAATAATTTCTATACCTGGCTTAAATTTATTTATTTATTAAATGTTACAATACAATTATAAATTATATTCCAACTTAATTTACTGAGCATAGTAACGAAGACCTTCACTCGTTGTAGTAAAACACCCAGAGTCTTTGGTGAGAATCGAACCCACAACCCCCAGACTGATAGACTAGCACACTACCTACTAGCCTACCAGCGCACCCAATGTATATTGCAGTGAGCATATCTCAAAATGTGGACCACAACTCGTAATCTCCATGAAAAATAAATGTATCACATGGAGGAACCACAAATATTGGGAACCACTGCTTGGAACTCTGTTCATTTTTTTTTCCTCCAAGATTTCGATTTAGCGAGAATATCAATACAACATGTATAAGCTTTACGCTTTTACCACTTTCCAAAAGCAAATTTATAAAAGTGACAGAAAAAAGTAAATTAAGAGATACAAGTCCGCCAATCGTAAAATATCATACATATGAAATTTGTAATCAAGCTTAAGTTCGTTTTATTCTCACTAAGAAAGAATAATTTAAATTACAAATTAAGTGATAAATTATGAAAATTTGAAATTTTATAAGTCGCATTATTTATATTACATACAACGAAATTTGTAGTCAAGCTTGAGTTCGTTCTATTCCTTCTAAAGACTAGTACTCTGTTCGAATTTGTGGATAATCTTGTGCAACATCTATTATTTCACAACGAAAATTTGACATTTAAAATGTGGTCTCGATCTCGCGATTTGGAAGAATTTTACGATTTTATTGCTTTTAAATATATTACATTGTTTAAAAAAAATTTCAACAAATAATTTTATAAAAAAAATTCCACATGAAATAATGCTCCTTTGCTTTGTGTCACAGTTTTGATACAATGTTGCCAGAAACATTTCATGTTTTTAAAAAATAAAAGCAGAGTACTACTTCTGCAACATTTTTTCATGACTTTTTCATATAAATTTTTTATGTATGTAGTTTGAAAGCATTCCACATGAAAAACAGAACAGAGTACTAGTCTTAAGAAAGAATGAACTAAATTACAAATTAGGTGATAATATTAAAGAAAAATTGAGAAAATTTAGTTTTTAGATACCAGCAGAGCGGAATACACATTTTCTAGACAGCTATGTAAAATAACTTAACGAAAAAAAAGATGGACGAGAAATATTTTCTCGAATTTTCACCAGAAATAAAAAAAGAACAACGGAACCATAGACAAAAATTACACTTTATTAAGTCAAACGCGTAGTGAGCAACTTAACCAGACTTCAGCCGAGCCACAAATTGCATCGAGACACAATATGAGCCACAAAAATAAAATTTCAAATGCACGCATTTTTTATGTAGCTTTACGGGTGAAGGACTAAATGTTTACCTGATAAGGGACGGTTTGATAGTGGTGTGAACTTTTTGAAGATTGTCTATGGTTAGGAAGCTTGCCTGTTTCGATTCATAAGGAACATATTGCCAAGCAAGACGAAAGCAACCACCTTTTTAGTTTTGTTAAACGCTCAGCAATTCTTTGTTTTGTATTCAATTTTTATTTTAATTTTTTATTTCTACAATTTTCTTTTTAATTTTATATGTAGCTCAAGTTACAATTTTTAAGAAACTTAGCAGAAGTAAAAAGCTGTTGTCTGTAGCAAAAAAAAAAACACGAGAGCACGAATCCCTGTATTCAGAGTCAGATTTTTTTATTAACGCAGCCTGCGCAAACTCGCCGTATATTTTAGAGTTGGACATACATACGTGTATAAACGGTGTTTACACCTGCCAACAATCGGATACTTATTTTTTTGATATTCGACGTGGGCGTGGCATCTCCCATACAAAGTAATATGTAGCACCTTGAAATTTTGCACCAGTAACCTCTATATTAACGTACATAGTTTGGAGAAAGATGGACTGGATTGGAATAGCGGGAGTGGTACCCCCCATACAAAGTAAAAATTATTATCCTGTTCTAGAGAACTGCAACAGGTAGCGCCTTGGAATTTTGCATCAGTAAGCCCCTTAATAAGATACATTGTGTAGAAAAAACACAGACTGAATTTGAATGGAGGGCGTGATACCTCCTATGCAAAGTGATAAATTGTTATCGTGTTAATACGTATAGTCTATCAAAAAACTGGTTTGATGCGTTAACGGTTGGTCATACTTTTCTTCCAAGTGTTTTTATTGTATTTTTTGTGGATGGGTGTAGCGAAGCGCACCGGGCATAGCTAGTTATTTATATATTGTACAAATGTACATGTAATTCGTATAACATATCATATAAGCTAATAATCAACAATACGATTCGAAGTTTAAAAAGGCAATTTATTTTTTATTGTATATGGTTACCTTTAAGACCTTCAAAAAAACTGTTGATTTTACATTATTATAGCAGTGTACATGGAGTGTTGAATTTAAAAAGATGCAACAATGAATCAAGAAAAAAATTTTTCTCTAGTGATTTTTATATTTTAATTTTTTATGGTTTTTAATCAAGGAAGCTTTGTGCGCTTATCTTAGGTTGAATATGTATCCACAATTTCAAGGAATAGAAATTGTCTACAATAAGTAAGCAGTTCGTTTTGTAAGTTCCCTTTCACGATTGGACAGAAACAGAAACAACAACAGACAGACGAGATTTGTAGACAAGCGGTTGAAGAGGTAGAGTGTGTATTTCATGACTGTTTTTCGCTTTTTTCTTTGTTCCTTAACATTATATTTCTCAAGTCGGCGTCTACTTGCTTAAAATTTCTTAACAAAGTACATATACCACAGATTTTAAAAAACACACATGTAAAGTAGATAAATCCGAAAATAGAATGTGCAAAAATATGTCTGTCTTGTTTATGTCAAATTGTAAAAGGTTTAAGACAGAGCAAAAGATAACTCAAAATATGTCTGTCCTTTTTCTGTCAATTTTAAAAGGGGTCTAAGTCTCGTACGAATGAGAACTGTAAAAGATTGCAATCGATTTAATTGCAACCACATGATTTCGTGTTAGTAATAGCTAATTTGATGATTGTATTTAAAAACACAAACTGATTTTATAATTTCAATTTGAAAGCATGAAGTCGATACAATAGAATTGAAATCAATTCATATATTTATTGATTGCAATTATTTTTGATTTTTGCTATTGCTTTAAATCAAATCAAATCATTTAAATCAGAATCCAAATTTCGTTCTTTTTAAACGAAGCTGCTTCTTTTTGAAATTTTGAATTTATAAAAATTTAAATTTTTATGTTTATTATAGCTTTTTTCAATAAAGTCAAAAAATTAATAAATTTATTTTTTTTAATTTTTCTGGTTCAATATTAGAGTAATCTGTTGGTTTTCACCAAAAATTTTGTGGTTTCCGCTAAACTCTGGCGGTTTCCACCAAAAATTTGGAGATTTCCACCAGATTGTAGTAGATTCCAAGTGCATATTAGTTCATCGAAGTTTTACTAAAGTTGTGATTTCAGGGAAATTTATTAAAATCGCATGATTTCCTCAAATTAATTAAATGATTAAATTAAATGATTTTAAAATTTAGACAAGGTTTTATTTTGGAATCTGAAATCAATTTTAAATCAAAATGCAAATTTATTGCAAGCTTTTACAGCCCTGGTATGAATATAAGTCCTCAATATTATACATGCACTAGCTTTTTTACCAGATCAAATGGTTATTAGGTTGCAAAAGAACAAAACGCCCATATATAACTTCTGATCCCACTTTGTTCCCACTCTGAAATGCTGTGTACCAGAGAATGACAAAATTATAATTTTTAGGACTTTTTAAGTATTTGAGGCCAAACATGTACAAATGTGTATCGTTACAGCACAAACAATATACCACACACGCATTCTCACTTCAATTTCGACTTAAATAACTACAAGTATAGGCAGAGAATAAGTGTTCGCATACTTGTTCATTATTTTTCGCAATACAACGAAGTACAAGTAAAAGTTGGATAAAGTATTGGCTATACCCATACTTGTAAGTATAGAGTGGGAATAAGTACAAGTATGTAAATACTCGAAGTATACTTAGATTATTTTATAAATATATGTAACTGTATGTATTAATTATTTCACAATTTAAAAATATGTTCATTCATTCTTTCATCCTAATATAAAAATTATTTTGGTTTTCCATACTTAACCAATGTTCGGTTATAAACCAAATATTGCCAAACATCACACACCTTTTGATTCACACAATTCCTAAAAGTACTTGTTTTACTTATAAGTATACTTAGAGTATTATAACTGCTTTACCATACTTGTAAATATTAGGTAGTTATAAGTATGGGTATGACAGATACCCATTACATTATCTACCTACAATCAGTTGTACTCATACATGCATTACGTATACATTTTTAAGTTCGTTGTGTATAAATAAAGTTTGTTATAAGTATTGAGTATTTCACTGCAAATGCGTAAGTGTAGGTATTTTCTGTGTTATAAGTATAGGTAGAACTAATACCCAAAAATATGTTTAAATACTTAACTACATGTATTTAATAAGTAGTTTTTGTCATTGTCTGCTATGTACTTACTAAGCCACATTAAAAAACATGTGTAAATTTAAAAGGAGCTTCTACCCCACTTCCTAGGGCTCATAGAAATGGAATTAGAATATATTTTAGCCTCGGGCGTATCAGGGAAATTTGTAGTAGTGTCATGTTGATTTGATATGAAATTATAAATATTTACTTTTTGTGGGTGGTAACCTACATACTGTTTAAATCTAGTTAGTTTTAAGTTCGAATTATTATGGGTGTCTCGCACAAAACTTCCAGCATCTACTTACATAAACGATAATAATTTTTCTGTTGGATACTTGAGAAAAATTTCAGGACTCTGACCTATTATAGTTTTCTAGATATATGATACATTTATTCACTTTGTAGGGGAAGTATCACTGTACCAATCTCGCCAGTTTTTTACTAGACTATGTACATTACAAAAACGCTCTACATGTTACAGTTATCTAGGAGCACGAAAACAATTTTGCACTTTGTATTGGAGGTACTACGCCCAATACAAGTCTGTTTTTTCTCGACTATGGCGAAGTAATTTAAGGAAATTTTAACAGTCCATTAGGATTTTACCAGAGAGATAAGTAGTTTTTAGTTTTTATAAATATACTTTAAGGTAAAAGTGACTGATGAACTGAGGGGAATAACATCTTGCCTTTTACTTTTAATAGTATGTATAAAAGTTTGAAGTTGTTATTTTTTTATCATCTTTAAAGGCCGTACTTTCTTATCTATGAAGAAACCTAAATTCATGTTTATTTAATTTCGCATTTGAAAAATAAATATGGAAAACATATCACGTTTTTTGTATATAAAATATAATCGCCTGTTTGTTGTACAGATGACTAATTTCTGGTTTGTTAAAAGTATAACAATAAATCAGTCAAGTACGAGTTAGTCTCACACACGTAGGGTTCCGTACTATATTTAGCACAACTTTAAAAATACAATTTGTTAATTTTTTTATGTCTTATGGGGCACCCTTTAATTTTAAATTAAATGTTTAGTAATTGTAACACATCTACTGTAAATATTTTAGGAGTCTACCTATTGTGGTTTATAAAATAAGGTTATTTACATGAACATCATGTCACTGTCGGAGCACCCTTATATTTTATTATTTGTTGTAGCGACCATGGCAATTCCCTTTCTATAAATATATCAAGAGTCTACATATTACGATTAAAAAAATAAGTCACTATTCGTGAAAAAAATGTCACTGCCTGAACAACCTTTAATTTTTAGTAATTGTCACATCGCCCGTGGCAACACATCTTCTGTACAAAATATTCAGGGTCTACCTATTACGGTTCAAGAAAAAAGGTTTATACATAAAAATCACGTTACTGCCGGAAAACCATTTAATTTTTTTTTATTTTTTGTAGGGGTCATAGTAATACCCCATCTGTGAAAATTTCGAGAGTCTACCTATTATGGTTAAAAAATTAGGCCATATTCATGCAAATCACGTCTCTGTTGTAAAACCCTTTAATTTTTACTACTTGTTATAGTGGCCATAGTAATACACCTCCTGTATAAATAAACTTAGGCCATATACTACATGCAAATCACGTCACTATCGGAACACCCTTCAATATCTATGTTCAATTTTGTATACTCGTTTATGAAGCGAACATAGTTTTAATTACTGTCTGCAAATTTTATGGGTTTGCCTCGTTAAGCTCAAGAAATAAAGACATAATCGTAATTAACACGTCACTTTCGGAACACCCTATAAGTTTTAGTATTTGTTGCTATACCTTCTCTGAAAATATCGGAACACCCTATAGTTTTTAGTATTTGTTGCTACCCATTATGGTTCCAGAGATAAAAGGCGCTGACAGACGGACGGACAGACATTGTAGCGAAAACAATAGCGTTACGTTTTTACCCTTTGGGTACGGTACCCTAATAAATGAAAGGAATGACGTTTCAACTACATTTTTAAGAACCAATTTATTTTGTCAAAAGTAGTCAGTGTTTCTTCTTATACTGCCAATGAAGTCGTAATAACGAAAATTAGTTATTGTTCACTTTATCGCCCACTCGAACAAAATTGAATAGCTAAAGTTAGCATTTTAACGAAGATATAAGTAGTTTTCGTTATTATTACGAGGGTAAGGCTCGTTACTATAACTTGCCTTTAAAGTACGTGATACTTAAAGGTCATTTTTAGCTTACTTATAACAACGAAGAACTAATGATCTCTTCGATAAAATCCTAATTTTTGCTATTGGCAAGTTGTAATAACGGCCGGGCGTAAGTGTAGCATATCTGTAGTTAAGTGTAAAATACTTTGTTTGAGAAGTACCACACTCAGTGTTTTAATCCAGCCACTTTTTTACTTAACTGTGAACATTAAAACAGGTCCAAGATTGAACCTGTTATAGTTACCTACGAGAAAGCTAGTTACAAACTGTGAAAATTTTAGAAAGCTTTTCATCAAAAAAACAAAGAAATACATTTTGTGCTTTACATATAGAGATTATCTATTATTTGCATGCTTTGCGTAATGATTATTTAGCTCAACAGAGAAGGGTTGGCAACTTTTTCTATAAGTTTTGTTGATTACTTTATTGAACTGATCTACTTAAAAGTAAACCAAAATTATTATTATTTTTTGTTTTTTTCTTTTTTGAATAATGTAGAAATGAGCGTTCGTTTTGAAATAAATTTTCTACTTTTTTAATTCCTGCAGTTCTATTTTCTTTTTCCTTGCATTTTTGCAAGTGCATTTTAATTTCCTGACACAAATTATTTCCCTTTGGTATTCGTTTAATATTTTGTTATTTTATTTTATTTTGTTGTGTTTCTGATTTCCATTTCTGTCCATTCTATTGTATTTTGTGTAGTTTGTGTTACTTTCAACATTTAATCTAAGTATTTATCTATTGAGTAACTAGCAAACTTAATGCTCGACTGATTGGATTGTCATGGAAAACAACTAAAAGGACTAAAGCAAATCCAACAACAATACCAAAAAACGACCTAGAATTGTCATGTTTAATTTTGCTCAGTGTTTGCTTCGAAAACTTTCATTGAAAGCCAATTTGTTAAGAAGAATACTTAAAATATTTGAAATAAAATATATGCATGGAAATTTGTAAAATTTTGAATAAATCCCTGAATTACAATAAATGTATTGTATTTGAAAGATACTGGTGAGATGTAACGATCTACTACCAGTTGTCTTGCTATTACGGAGATAAGATACACAGAAGGACAGTTACATGATTTTAATATTACTTGTTCATTTAAATGCACAAGAAGCAATCAATTTCAAATACAACAATCCCTTCCTTAAACATCTTTATCCTTAAAATTTTGAAATTGTGTTCTAACACAAACGCAAATGCACTCAAAATGCACATTACATCTCTTTTAAGAATTTGTTTACACAAATCAATGCAGCAGTATTGTGTGTCATTCGAGAACAAAAATATAAACTAAAACTTGTTTTTACATAGAAGTTTCGGATAATGTAAATAAGACAAATGTTTTCATATATTTTTTTGTCGAAAATTTCTTCTAAAATTAAAATTTGTCGTTTCGCTTAAATGAAAGGAAGATTTATTTAGAAAGGGGAACATTCACAAAAGGATTATATTTTATGATGGCTTAAATATGTTGTTAAAATACAAATGGACTCATTTGCAGATATTGTGAACTAAAAAAATTTTATTAGACTAAGTGGCTAAAGGCAACAAAATTTATATTCAATGTTCTAGTCAACGAGACAGATGCATTCCAGTGAATTCTAAAGATTAAGTAAATTATAAACCAAGAATAACGCGCATTTACTTTGGTTCTGGCAAAGTGTTGAGCAGCGGGTACCGAGTATCGAGTATCTGATTTATTTGTTGAGTACTTAATACTCAAAAGTGTTTACACATTCTTTTAGCGTTATACTTTTAGCAACAAATTTAATAAACATATTGACGACTACATTAAAAGAGTAGAACACTACTGAGTACTCCATTGATAAGTGCTGAGCAATATCAGATTTTTTATTTCGTTTTATATTATTTATTGTATTTTCAAATTGCATGAACTAATCGAATAATTTAAAGTAGTAAAAATTGTTAGCATTATTTTACTTAAGCAGATAAAAATACCTCATTTTTATCTGCTCGACCTGTTGGATATTTTATGTTTTGAAGACACATTTCGATATTATTCAATTCTTAAGGATTTGCTTTGGAAATTGCATACTTTGCCATTAACCATAATCAGTTGTAATTCGAATTTCATGTATGTTTTCTAACAAAGTTGGGGAGTTTCATTTTTAAAGTAAAATCCATAATAAGCCGAAGGTCAGTGGTTTATTATTAATGCAATGTCGACTAAAGCTATGTTTTTTGGTGCAAGTGGATCCGATCATTTTTCTATAGTGTTGAACGATGTGCGAATTGAATATTTTGATAAAATTAAGTGCCTTGATCTTTTTATTGATATGAAACTTAATTTTGAAAGTCATATTAGCTCTGTTATTTTCAAAGTAAATTTCACTTTATATATATATATATATATATATATATATATATATAGCTATATATATATAGCTTAGACTTGGTATTGCCCTTTCATGTTAAGAGACACATTGTACACGCAATACTTATGCCATTGTTTTTATATGCATTGGAAGTATATTCAGGCACCTTAGGTTATATTTTTAAAAGGATAAGACTGGCTTTTAATAAAGTCGTCATCAGGTATATCTACTCATTAAAAATACGACACGTCTCATCTTATATAATGAAATTTTTAGGTGTGTCTTTTGCTGATTTTTTTAAATTTAGAATTTTGTCGTGTACCGTTGTATTTGATTTATTTTGGTTATGTAGATCGCAAAGAAATAGGCAGTTGATTATTCCGCTGTTGTCTTCTATATTGGAACGTTCATTTTATGTAAGAGTAGCAAGAGAATTTAATAATTTTTCTTTAAGATTCTTTTATGGCTCTGTTGGCACGTATAAAAAGAGACTTTTTGAGTTCTTTGTCCTGATAGCAAATAATAAAAGGCTAATTTCTTGTACTTTTAGGACCCTGAGTTTGGGTTTTTGATTATTTGGCTTTTTTGGCTTTTGGGAAGACTTTTATCAATTTACATACATATATTTTGAAAGGAAGAGTTATTGTAATTTTCCTAATATAAGTTTTTTTTACTGATTGTAATGATTTTTTTTTTTTTTTTTTGTTAATTTTTATATATTACTTTTTCGAATTTTAATGTATTTTTATAGTTAAATCTATTTTAAGTTGTTTATTGCTTTTTTTTGTTGTCTTTTAAATTTTATAGCAAGAAAAAAGAGGTGTACAATGCTCTTATTTAACCCAATGCAATTGGGTTCAATAAAGTTTATAAATTATTTACAGATCTTCCAATTTTCAATGCAAAATATTAATGATGAGGAATTCTGAATTAATAAACCGTAATGTTTTATACCTCACTGCAACACTTGAACTTATAAATGCTTCTTTAAACAAAGAGTTAAGGTAAAGCTAACTCTTGGATTACTTTTTAACATCGTATTTAATAGTGTAGCTTTTGCATTACCATCGAACTCCTTTAGATTACAATTATAATATTGTATAGAGAGTAAAGTTCACTTTTTTTCCCACACAGAGATCAAAATCACTTTAGAAAAATTGGTGAATTTTCCAGACAGCCGTTCAGAAGATCGTGCTTATCTTATGCCCTTAGCCATAAAACTTGCCGACGGCATCAAAAATTATAAAAATTATATATGCTTCTATGTAATTATAAGGAACTGAGAAATTTAATAAACCTTAAATTGAGGCAAAACGTTTTCGGATTTGAAAATATTAAATTATTTAACAAACAAGTAATAGTACTATCTACGTTCGGTCAAGCCGAATCTTATATAGCCTTTATAATAGTGATGTTCGATATTTCCTTACTCAGTTATGTTACTCGATTTCGAAACAAATTTTACTCTTATGATTTTTAACTTCAACAATACAATAATAATATATGTATGTAGATAATATAATATATAACATATGTAGATTATATCAACATTGATAAATTACAAAAAACGTTTTAAATTTGCTCAGTCACAAAAAGACAATTTTTTTGTTGACTCCAAAATATTTTGACATCCACAGAAAATAACAAAAATAATAATTAATAAGTGACCGCGAAATGGTAGTTGACCGAATTGTTTTCTAATTGGAATTTTATCCAGTAATCGAATGAAAGTGGTCCCGAAGACGAATTCGAATACAGAAAAATATCAACAATTTTTTTAAGTTTTTTCACCCCGAAGTATTACTGTGGGCGAAAAATTAGTTATTTATTATGTAATTTTGGTAGCGGTAATCGGTAATTTTGGTGTCATAACAGGTATGTTAATAGCATATACACTCGTAAAAAAAAATTAGAATTTACTTTTCTTCCCCTATGTCACTTTATATTCGTGCGGTCACATATTTAAATCATGTATGTCATTAATCAATTTTAGGTATAATAAAATCTTAATGTGCTGTTTCTATATTACAAACCAACTAATCGTCTGGAAAATTTGTATTAAAAGCGCTCACTTTTTTGAGTTATTTCTATATCTGAAGACAAATCTCTTGCTTGCAACACAGAAACAGCATATTAAGCTTTTATTATACCTAAAATTGATATTGTTGATATTACTAGACTATAATTCATAAAAAAACGATGACACTAAATCTGGTAGCATTAAATGTCAAAAAAATATAACGGTTTGAAAGACAAGCTATCTGCATTAAGATATGTCCTTAATGGAGACACCATTGAAGGCTAATACTTGCTGTTATTGCGGAAATATAAATCCATATACGGATACTATGTTATTTTTAAGTGTCTATATCTATAGCATAAAAAAGAAAAGGCCATATACACTAGCTAGAAAAGGTCTGCGTACGAAATAAAATCCTCAAAAACGATATGCTCATGAATTTAAAATGTATTTTTTTTTAGGGGTACATGCATACTTCAATTTAGTATTAATAAAAAAACAAAAATATAAATAAAAATTATTTAATTAAACAAAAACAAAATTATTTGCTAAAATGATTTAAGAAAAAGTCTGCGTATAAATCTGCTATTAGCTTTACAAAGGACAGAATTTTTATTGAATTTAAAAATTCAGTAACTTGTAGCATTGATTGAACCAATTTTGTTGTACATTTACTTGATATTGCTTCCTATTCAGTTTTCAAAACCTTTTTTAACATACTTTACGATGTTATAACATGCTGCCGTAGTTTTCTTTTCAACAAATCCCATAAATGTTCAATTGGATTAAGATCTGGAGACTGGGGTGGAGTACGTAGCTGTTTTGGTACATTATAGAGCAGCCAAAGCTTTACAATATCGGCTGTGTGCTTGGGGTCATTATGTTGTTGAAACAAATAATGGCCCTCATGGCCCAATTTCGTAGCACTTTGATTTAATTTTTTTTTAAATATTTACCACATCACCTTAAGGTTTTTCCTTTTTTTCTACAGATAAATAATTATTTCATCTTTCAGCCGGGTTAATTTCCTTTCTCTATGAAGCTATGGCGAATAAATTGGGAATTCTTTCGCCATTGGATTGCAAACTTCTGTATTACTATCTAGATATTAGAAATACCTAAAAACTGTTTGAATTTTATTTCAAACAGTTACCATAACAAGCTCTTTTAATTCACTTGATTCCAGAGATGGAAACTTTAACTTGGTTAGAATACTAACAAACCGTCATAATGCTTTAAGTGTATTTTATATCAATGCGCAGAGTTTGCTACCACAGATTGACGAGTTCCGTTACCTTTTTGAAAACTCTGGCATTGATGCCATATGTGTTTCGGAAACATGGTTCAATGCGGAATTGAGTGATGGTATACCTGGTGTTGAAGGCTACCGCCTCTTTAGGTGTGATAGATCCGGAAATGGAGGTGGTGTTGCAATTTATATAAAGAATCATATTTCAGGTAAACTTGTAATGAATTCTTGTGAAGGTGATCAAATAGAATACATTTTTATAGAATTAATTTCTTACGATAGTAAAATTTTATTTGGATGTGTCTACAGACCGAATAAAAATATATAATTAGACAGTTTAATTGAGAAATTAGAAATTTTGTCTGTAAAATATTTTGATGTTATAATAGCAGGTGATTTTATCAGTAAATTGCTTGTAACAAATGAACTAAGTGATACCATACTAACTTTTGGATTATCATCTGTTAATAACTCTAACCCCACGCATTATACAACTACCTCCTCGACATTGTTAGATTTATTTTTTGTCAGCAAATTACATAATGTATTGCATTATGAGCAATTATCTGCAGCGTCTTTTTCGAAACATGATGCTATTTTCATTTCATATAATTTTCTTTTAGAAGAGCAGGTTCACAGCTTTACCTATCGTAATTTCAAACATATAGATTACCAAAGTTTACATAATGACATCGTAAATACTGATTGGGATGTTATATACCATACAGTGGATGTAAATGAAAAAGTAATGTTTCTTAATGATATGATTGTCAAGATATATAATGATCGAATTCCCATAACTACAATAAAACCACGTAAAAGTGTTAAACCATGGTTTAAAAGACTGCTGAATACGTTAACGAGTTCCGTCAAGCTAGAAAGGCTGTTGTAAAGAAAATCAAACATGATAAGACCGCATGTTACCACAATAAGTTTAATTCTGCCACTGACAGTAAAAAAAGTGGAAACATATTCGAGACATTGGAATTGGGAAATTAATGACTCCGATTCTTACAATCTAAACTACAATATGCCTGATAACCTTGTCGAATTTAACCTTCAACCCGTTGAGATTTTTGATGTTGTTGAGGCTTTTTATAAAATGAGGTCTAACGCGGTTGGTTTAGATGGCGTAGATCCACGCTTCGTAAAGATTATCCTATCATGGATAGTGAAATATATAACAAATATTTTTAATAATATCATTATGACAGGTATATTCCCTAAAGTTTGGAAGCATGCTAAGATTGTCCCTATACCAAAATCTGGAACAGAGTATCGCCCTATAGCCATACTACCCTACTTTTCGAAAGCATTTGAACGTATTCTACATTCAAAAATTTACTCTTACATAAATGAAAACAATCTGTTGACTACTTGTCAATCTGGCTTCAGACCTCAACGAAGCTGTATAACAGCACTTGCAAACGTAGTAGAAGATATAAGAGGTAATCTAGACGATGGCAATTTTTCGTTTCTGGTATTATTGGACCATTCAAAGGCTTTTGATACTGTCCATCACTCGATCTTGAGCATGAAATTACATAATCAATTTAGGTTTTCTTTACCAGCTTTGCGGCTAATTCAGTCCTATCTAAATGACAGAACACAATCGGTTGTTAACAATGATCAGATTTCTCGTTCGATACCTGTGACTAGAGGGGTACCCCAAGGATCTATTCTTGGACCATTATTGTACTCTCTCTACTCCAATGACCTTCCCCTTCAGCTGAGTTTTTCAAATATACAGATGTTTGCTGATGATATCCAATTATACATTAGTAGTACCAATGAATCATTGGTTTCAAAGATAAATGAACTAAATTCTGACTTAGAAAAATTTTCCAATTGTGCTTCTGCTAATGTTTTAAAAATAAACGCAAAAAAATCTGTTTTTCTTATTATATGTAAAAATTCAATTAGATTTGAAAACGAGATCAATATTTCTATTGATGGTTCGAAAATCGAATTAGTGAACACTGCAAAAAACTTGGGTGTGACTTTCAATAGGACACTAACTTGGTCGAATCACATAAGTCAAGCCTGCGGAAAGGTTTATAGCAAGTTGGGCAGTTTATGGGCTACACAGTATTTCACACCACTAAATATAAGGACCTTGTTAGCCAAAACTTATCTACTTCCCACATTATTGTATGGAGTTGGAATTTTTTCCGGTTGTTCTTCTCGAGATATGAGAAAACTTAACACAACATACAACAACATCGTCCGTTATGTTTATGGTATAAAAAAATTCGATAGAGTTACACAATTCTCACTCCGTTTTATGGATCTGTCTTTCAATAATTTATTAAATTTTAAATGGTTAATTTTTCTCCATAAAATTATTGTGACTAAAGAGCCGGAATATTTATTTAAACGCCTTAGATTTACTAGATCCCAAAGAGGTAGAAATATTATTCAATTACGCCATCGAAACCATGCGTCCGAATGCAAATTTTTAATATTCACCATACGTCTTTGGAATCAACTTCCTAATTATCTTGTTGTATTAGAAAATCAATATTAATAAATAAATAAATAAAAAAATAATGGAGTTTAAAGTTTTTGTTTTATTAGACATCGGGGAAAACAGTAATATTTCGGAAAATAATCGATGCTTTTAAGTTGTGGTCATTTAAATATGCGGTGGAATAATCAGGCTACTAGTAGATGATATTTCATTAATTTACAAGTGCTTTAATTGCAAATAAATGAGATTCAAAGTACCATTATGCCACTTAGACTATTTTATTTGTTTTACAATATGTATGAAAATCATTATACACTATTTTATTTTGCATTTTATTTGAATTGACTCCAAATAATATGTTGTTAAAAAATAGTGTATATCAATATACGATTTTATTTTGTTATAAATTAATAAAAATAATAAAAATAGTGTATGCTTTTTATACACTATTTTTCTTTGTAATTATATTCAAAGTAACAACTAATTAAAACAGCATAAACATGCACTTACATAATTATTAATGAACAATTTCAAACACGCAATTATACGCTAATATTTCAATTGATCTTTTGACCCACTTTGTGGAAGTAGAATTTCACCAAATTTTTAACACATTTAGAATCAGTCATGTAGATTCTTATTATGCAATATACACTATTATTTTATTAAGGGGACGATATATGGTATTTTCTTTTTGTACGCAGACTTTTTCTTTCTACAAAATTGCATTTACTTAAATCATAGTAGCCATACATATAAGGATTTATCAACATTTTTTTTTTAATTTGCTCCTACTGGCTAGGAGTGACTTAAGTTACATTAAAAACCACAAAAAAAAAACAAAATTTAACTCATGTCATGAGACACTAAACATTAATATTTAATAAACACGCTTGTACGCAGACGTTTTGTACCTAGTGTACGCCAAATTAAGTCATCCATGCGGGCTTCCTTAGACTTTCAGTTTTTTACCTGTGTTAATTTCAATTATCTGTCTTTAAAGGTTCATAAATATCAAATGATGGCATTGCTTGTGGAGATATCCTTTATTTCGAATTTTGTACTTGTTATTATATCAGAAATATTAATATACGTTCTTATTAAACCTTAAGAGTTTGTTTAAAAATCTTTCAAATATAAAAATCGGTTCGGAAATAACTAAATTTTAAAACGTAACAATATTTTTTAAAAATTTTATTACTGATGCAGACATATGAGCCGATATGAAATACAAAACAAAAAAGTTTTATTATGCTCTGCACCCGCTGCACCAAGGATATATGAATTACCGAAAATTCACAAAACTGGGACTCCACCACTCCATGTTACCATTTGTCTAAATATGTTGGATAAATTTTTAAAAAATTAATTTCGGAAAAATATAACATAAAAAATTCAGTTGAAATAAAAAGAAAAATTCAAGGCATACAAATTGGGAAGAAAGATATATTAGTATCATTCGATTTAATCTCTTTGTTCACCAACATTCCAGTACACAATGCTATCAAAAATATTATGAAAAAATGGGACATAATCAAGAATGTCACAACAATCACAAAACCAAAATTTTTAGAAATTCTACAGTTTTGTCTGAACGACAATAATTATTTCATTTATAAGGATAGAGTCTATAACCAAATTTTTGGCATGCCTATGGGTAACCCTCTTTCCCCTACTATAGCTGATGTAGTCCTTGACAGTTTACTAGACGACGCTATTATGGAACTTAAAAACAAAAATATAGAAATAAAATACATAGCTAAATATGTAGATGACATCCTAGCTGTAATAAGCTCTGACGATAAAGATGAAATCTTAAAAACATTTAATAGCCATCATCCAAAATTAAAATTCACCATGGAGATGGAAAAAGAAAACACTATCACATATCTAGATGCAAAATTAATACGATCTACAGACAGCATAACATTTGATTGGTATTGTAAGGAGATATCGTCTGGCAGGTTAATGAATTATAATGCGACGCAACCTATTAACCAGATTTTAAATACAGCAAAAAATTTTATAGAGAGCGTTTTAAAAATCAGCGATGACAAGTTTTATAATAATAACATACTAAAAATTTATAAAATACTATGTAACAACAGTTTCCCTAAAAATCTTATAAAAACGTTAATAGAAACAGTCAAACAACGAATTAAAACTAAAAAGACAGATAACAGTATAGAAAACGAGAATAATCGAATTTTTTACAGTGTAAAATACATTCCTGGCTTAACAGACAACAGAAATAAGAGAAATTTAATAAACCCCAACAACATATGTTTTGCCTATAAACCTAATTTTACAACAAATACAATATTTACAAAAATTAAGGCGCCTATTCAAAAACAAGAACAAAGTAATGTTGTTTACGAAATACCATGCAAGGGAAATGAGGAAACGAAGTGCAATTTAATATACATAGGAACAACAAAGAGAATTCTATCAACAAGAATAGCTGAACATAGAATTGACATATTAAGCATTGGCTCAACACATAAAAAACACTGGTCACATAGCTGACTTTGACAAAGTTAAAATACTAGATAAGGAGAAAGTGGAGAAAAAGAGATATACTAAAGAAAGCTTGCACATCCAAAAGAACATAATAAATACCATGAATTTGAAAGAGGACACTGATAACATCAATGCAAGTTATAGAGTTGCTATTAGTTAAGATGTGTTCATTGTTAACAGTCGTTTATTTGTTTAAATGTTTGTCATATTCTTTATATGTTAATTGTAATTTAATGTAACTTAACAACATTTATTTGTAAGTAATACTGCAATAATTTTTCTTTTTCTAATTGTAATAAAAACAATGTTTTTGTATTCCAAAATTTACTGAAATAAAAATTATAGACACAGCCCTTGAGAAAGTCGACAAACAATCGACGAAACGTTGGGTAAAACTGTAATTAAATTGTTTTAATTACGTTGGAAACTGTAGGCCTAATTAGCTGAATTTTAAAACAAAAAATTTTTCACATCAAAAAATTGTTGGATTTTGCTGTCTGTAAGACCAACTCAAAAAAGAATCGGGATCCTTAAATAAAACTAATTATGATTAACCAAAAAAGATATTTGTATTTTAAAATTTATAACATTACTGTGTGGGTTTAAAGATATTCCATAGAGAACAGAGAAAAACTAGTTATTGTTTTTTAAGATTGAGTAAATTTTGACATAATGCAAATAGTTTCAAATATGATACTCTGACCTTCGGCGAATATTTATCGGATTTAAACAATCAAATATGTTTACCTCACATCAATTAGAGGAATTAAATTTATACATTTCTCAAATAAATTGTAGAATTTACTTCCATAATAGATAATAAAATAATCATTCAAAATCGATATAATCAATTTAATTGAATCAGATTATCACGATGTTTAAACCGAATTTAGAATTTCTAACCATAAATTTATCTTTTAAAATCCCTAAACATAATAATCTGCTGAAAGAAAAAGCAAAGAAAATAAAAAAATAAATCAAAAGCTTTTTTTCCTCGTAGATAAAGAGTAACATTGAGTTTATTATTATTTTCTATTACAGCAGCATTTAAGGGTCATTCATCAAATTGTCGTAAAATAATATATAAATTAATCTTCGGCATAAACAAAAATACAATTTTTAAGCTTAAATACAGCAGATATTTCGCCAGTAGATTTATTGAAATTTCGATGCGATTTGAGAGGGGTTGAATCAGAAAAAAAAATTTATTTCTACTAATACTAGTCGTAAATACGCTATTACTCTACGCGGCATTAAATGTAAGAAACAGAAATAATGTTAAAATGAAGCTAAAACAGATAGAAGCAAATAAATTAAGAACGAACATAGACAAAAAAATTAAAAGAGAGATAAATAAACTCAAGGTTTTCTTCGCACATTTAATATGTAATTTGATGGAAAATAAATTTCTAAGAAAATGATCAAATAAATTGGCAGTTCATGATACACTTTATTTATTTCTATTGTATTTGTCTCGCAAATAGTATTCTTAAAGCAATGAATAAAATTAAAATATGTACATAAGTGTGTGAAATATTCTTACTGTCCATTAAAAGCATAATAAAGTTCTTATACTAAAACTGCATAAATCTACATTCATAATACAATACATTCATATACATACATAAAATCAAATGTCGTTCGTTGGTAATCGCATCGCTTAAGAACGGCTGCACCGATTTGGCCAATTTTATCATAAAACAGTAAATCTACAAATCTTGCCTAAACATTATTTTTTTTTGTCAATTTCTATGTACAAATTTAGGTTTATACATATTGTGCTTATATACATTTTCAATTTTTATATAGACAACTAACGGCCCGCTCCGGCTTCGCACAAGTATAAAATATATCGTCGCGTTTCTTCTTAAACCACGTAAGCGACATTTTTTCGAAATTGACTTTTTGGGTTTTTATGGTAGAAAATAACATTTCCCACCAGACTACATGCTCATCTTAACAAGTTTGTATGACAAATAAATAAATCCATTTTCAAAACCTCGTAAGCGCCATACAAATGCATGGCAAATTATAATGGTTTTTATATTTCCAGTTGGAAATGTTAAAGTCTCAACCACCAGGTTTTTTGTATTTAAGATTGGAGCATTTTTAGTAAAGTTAAAAGTTTTTTTTAATAAATACAAAAATAAATGTTTATTTACACACAGAAATTTGCTGTTTGCGCCAAAACCACGTAAGCGACAGATTTGGCAACAATTAACCGTAAGTAACAAATTAAAAAAAATTCTATACCCTTTAGAGAGTCGCACAGCCGTGTTTTGCAAAAAATTATTTTGAAACCCATATTTAAGAAGTTATTAAGTTTTTTTCGTTTTCTGTAAAATGACTTCTTGGCGCTTACGTGGTTTAAGAATAAACGCGACGATATAGCCTATGTCATTCACTAAAAAAATTATTAAAATCGATCCACTAGTTTTAATTTGTTCAGTATTACCCGTGGCCCGCACGCGTTAATTTGGAACGACTTCGGAAATTTTTTTTCTGCATTTCTAATCTGGCATACATGGAGAATTATGGTTTAAAGGCCCGCAAGGGCCGTGTACCATATGTTTCTTTACGATTTCGTACATGTCACGTAACCATGTCAATTTGTTTTGGTCTAATTTTGTTCAAGCCACCTTTGTGCCATTCTATTGTATACATATGGTAGCGCGGTGGACGGAATATATGAGACTTGTTATTGAGGTGCAGAAGTTTCTAAACTTTTAAATGGAAGACGTATCTGTCTTGTGGAGTTAAATTGGTGTTAATATTTTTTTTTTGATTTCCGGCCAATATGGGTTACATGTTGCAGTTAGAAATAAATCAGGTTTGCCGTAATTTCTGACGTAAGTCATGGCGTCTAGCGATTTTTCGTGTAAATATCGAGGTCCACCTGTGAATGATGAAGGTAGTATAACAAACTGCCCAATGCCGTTGCAGTGTCCCTTGGTCTGTAAAGCATCCTGAAGATGAACATAATTTTCGGCTGTCAATTTAGTTTGATTATTACGGACGTAGATTAATCTCTCAGATTCAATTTTTGCATACTGATCTACCAATTACTGCTGTAGCAACATAGGTTCATACATGACACTGTTTTACGCAGAGGTGTACCACCGATTGGGTCAACTTGAGAAATATTAATGGCATAACCATTTTCTCCATGACATAGCATCAAAGGATATTGTAAGTTGTCATAAGATCTATGTAACTCTAAAATTTGTTGCAAATTATCATCACGACTATGCAATACAATATCTCTTTTGTCAAAAAAAAAATTGCTGTACAGCTATCACCGATGCTACTTCACTCGGAGAAGGGGCATTGTATCGTCCTCTGTGTTCTCCACAAGGAACTTTATTTGCAGGGATTACGACATTAAAGCCAGGATTATCTGCTGGGACAACACTCTCAATCGCAGTTTTGAAAGACTGTATGTATGTAGCAATTATGAGAATATAACATGTCTTGGAGAGATTTAATTAAATCTCTATCAATTGGCTGTGCAACACTTGAACACCGCGTAGATGCTTGTGTATCTGAATCTGCAATAAAATATATTTGCATAAATTTGTGATCATCGGGTCGAAGTGGTAGCAAGCTCCCAGCTAAGTGATACACTTGCGCTAGGAGCCACGGTGAAGGGGGCGCAAATTTTTGTAAGGGAGAAAGAAAAATCGCTGTCGGATAGGAGCATGAATATTGAATATTTGACGAAGAATTCGTATGTAATCAATGACTATTAAAGCAAACAACAATAAGTTGTAGAAGAGCACCTATGTATGCTCCACTCGTGGCTCAATGGTTGCCAGGTGTAAACACCGTTTTTCAAATGTACGATGAGCAGTCAATGAGGCCGGCGAGTGTGCGAATTAAAAACGGCTAGGTATTGACAAGTTAGTATTGGTTCCTTCATTGCCCACAAAAAAGTAATAAAGAAGAAAAACACGAAAACAATAATATTATATTTGAAATTGCCATACCATAAACATTCAGTAAGATTATTACGAACTGAATAATTTTTTACTATCATGTTTAAAAAACTGTCTGGAGCACAAAGACTCAACTAGAAAGAGAAGAGGAGTGCTTCTTAAAAAGGTCCCAAAGCTCGCTTCTTATTTTGCTCCTAGTTCTTCTACTGTCATCAGTGAACGTGAGTACACTTAATGAAGTTGAAATACTAGTAATACCAGATTCTAATGACGAAGATATTAATGAGAATGAAGCTGAAAATAAATAAAAGTATAAAATAAAAAAAAAAGTTATATGAGAAATATAAATTTATTTACACCAATTAATTGTGTAGGGGGCCAGATCTCGCTCTGGGCACTTACTAACCTGGGGGCGGCCCTGCGTAAGAATAGAGTGAAGTGGTTCAGGTGGAGGGAAAATTTCTCTAATTTGACTTTTACTTGTAAGCAACACATGCCTTTCGATTCGTCCTTGAATTTCAATGCCAAGCAATGTTCACACACTACTGACATAGTACTATTTGATACTATACGATCGTCCTTGTAAGAGGCGAAGGATCGTAATTCATGGCAGAATTTTCTTTATTTACCCATGAATTAGTAACTCGTGCTGATAATTCTCTGGCTCTCTGTATTCGATGTCTATCCCTATCTTGGTTACGGCTCTACTGAAGATTCTCTCTCTCAGCTCTATATCTATCCCTAGCCCGACTGAGGCGAACCTCACGTTCCGTTGACGTTTCTTTATCTCTTGCTGAACGCACTCTTCTGGAATTCACTGTACTACGACCCATGTTCGAACGACGACGTCTGCCAGATATGACTTTATAATTTCTGTACAAAATTTACTCAGTTCTATATGCACAAATTGCCATTTTATTATTATGCTCCATACTCATTATATAACTAAAAAACATAATAAAATACAGAATTGTCTACATGAAAGCAAAGGAAAACACCAATAATTCATTTTAGTTACTAAATTAGGGAAGCAATTATTATGAAACATAACGCAGAAATGAAAATATTGCAATCTAAAGCTTAATTTACTTATGTGACAGCTTTCAACTGGCTGATCTGATATTATAACCTCAAGGGCAGGTTATGTATTATCATATGTAAATAACAGACTGAAATGTCGCTTTATTTAATATCTTAGTAATAATTTAATATTACACCACCAACCGAAATTTTATTGAAATTATTCTTAATTAATTAGCAGACCTTTTCAATGTGCAATACTTAGTACCTCAAAAATAACAGTATTTCTTCACTATTTAATGGATGTTATTATATGTACATACAAACCTTCCTCTTCAATCACTCTATCTGTTTAAAAAAAAACCGCACCAAAATCCGTTGCGTAGTTTTAAAGATTTAAGCATACCTAGGGATATAGGGACAGAGAAAGCGACTTTGTTTTTTATACTATGTAGTGATGTTAAAAATAAATCATATTTATAGGCAAGCTTTTTAAATCTCCTTTAGTTTAAATATATACATATTTTTAATACAAATAATTGGTATAAAAGAAAAGTGACTTCTTGATTAAAATTTCCTTAAAAAATTTTGCGCTTTATTTTTCCAATGTTATTTACCTTTAAAACTGTAAAATTCACGATAAAGTGATTTTTTGAGAAATAAAGTAGAGAATTTAAATTGATGCAATTTCTGCGCAGACTGAGGTATTCTTACAAAATTTTAAACTGGCATCGATCAGAAAACTTTTATAGAAAGGGTACTAAACATTTTATATCTTAACATCATCAATTTTTAAAACTGGAAATATATAATCCAAAAAATCGATTTTTATAAAAGTGTCAATACAATATCTTTTTAGAGTATATAGCCACGGGATGATGCTTTAAAAATCTGTTTTTCAATCGTTTCTTTACAATCGTTGGCCAGAAATTGGAACAGATAATTGTGGATAAATAAGGATATTTATTAGATATCATTTCTAAAAAATAAGTGCCATGAAATTTCCCTTCAAATATATTTAATAGAACCGTCCTTTATAATTTAATTATAATTATGAAAATATTAAAAATTACGTAGAATATAAAACACCAAATAATAATGTACATATATTATTAGTTCAGAGTGTTTTTAAACTATATACTTTTTAAATTCATTCAGTATACATAACAGGGACGAATATAACTTTATTACAGGATTTATTCAAAGATTTAAGAAAATTTAAATTTATAAACGAAACTTTTGAAATATCATCAAAATATTTCTGTAATCTTTTGACTCTTTTAACCTTTTCAACATGTTTGCTGGGGAGTAACCCCATGTTAGTGTTACTTTAGATACTTTATTAAATAAACGTATTAGTATGTTAATATTTTTCCATTTTCTAAGGATAAAAATATAATCCAACATCATACATCAAATGCGCTTAACGAAATTAAATCCTACAAAAACTTTTATTTTCGTTTTTTTTTTTTGTAATGCTTGAAATAAAATTTATGTACAAAATTGCCAATTGATTGTAAAAGATGTTACTTCCCAGAATATTATTGTCTTTTTGCGGGCATTTGCGTTTTATCTGGGATTTTATATCGACATTTTTTTAGTAATCCAACTTTATTCGTGATTTAGGCATTTTCTTACCAAATATTTTGCATACGTACCGTTTGTATCATTTTTCAAATTGAAATATAAAATGTGGCTTTTTTTTTAACACAGTTAAAGCACAATGCAAATGATAATGGTTGTGAAAGCAAATGTGTTTTATGTGTTTTTTATTAACTATTGTTTTGCCTTACATATTGAAGAAAGTAAATCGCTTCAGAATCCGTAAAAATATTTTAAGTCGATTTATAAATTATACAAGCGTAATCTTCGTTTTAAAGATCGTTATTAGAAATAATTTATTTTAATAACTTAATATAACTACAAAGAAATAATTTATCTTTGAAGGAAATTTGATTTATAAAAAAGTTGTATGTACATATATACTGGGAAAGTTTTTAATCATTGCTTATACAATTGCAATTAAACACTTAATAGCTTTCTAATGGGGTTTATTTAGAGCTAAGCAAGGTTCCCATTAAGTTGCACATCTTTGCATATGGTTGCACAACATTTTATCAAACCGTCACTTTTTAAGTTTGAAAAACATAAAATAATCCTTGGTTTTGGTGTTACTTGTAAACACATGTTTTGTCTACGCTCATAAAATGAGATAACTGTTTGGATATTAGATGTAAAACAACACCAAATAAGCATTAGCCTTATTCTGTTTGTTGCATTCAAAGTAAACGCATAACCCGGCTGTTAATCAAATTTTAGTTGATACGCAATAACAGCTTTATAAAATTTGAAGTTTGAATAGAGAGAGAATGTTTTTTCATGTTTAATATGAAAATATTTCTTCATATCCAATGATTTAATATAAAAAAAAGTGTAGCGGTTTCTTAAACTATGTACGAGTATATTAAAAGCAAATTTTTTTATATTTTCATAATAGAATGCATTTTTTTAAATTTTATTCTATTTTTAAATGAATTACATAATTAATTATTTAGTATTAAATTCTTATTATAAAGAGATAAAGTAAAATTAGACACCAGCAGAATGTAATGCATTTTCTGGATCGCTACATCCGTCGTCTTATACTCTTAAACACCCACAGCGGGCACGGCTTTAACATTATTAAATTCAACACTATTGTGTTAACAATCAATAATATACAAATAAAAAAAAATCTATTTGTTGTTAATTGCTAACCAAAGGTGGGCCAATAGCAAGACACATATATAAAAATTTCAAGTAAAGAAAATATATAAAGAGAATAATTTAAGGAAGAAATGTCTGCTTGGTAGTAAAATAACTAAAAAGAATAGAGTTCAAAAAGCTCCATCACCTATGAAATATAATAAAATAATATAAATTTCTCATATCCTATTTCTTTGACGACGGATGTAACGTAGCGATCCAGAAAATACATTACATTCTGCTGGTGTCTAATTTTTCTTGATTTCTTTATAATAAAGAACTTAAGCCTAAATAATTTTTATAATAACTTCATATATTTGTCAAGTCAAAGAATATAGTTAGTTAAAGAATTTTTCTGGAGAATTCTCGTTATTATAGATCTACAGATATGTGGAGAATTGTAATATTTTGAACTGGAGTTCTTTTCCCTAAAAAACTATTGTCTGTTTTTGGCCTGAATTTGTACTTTTTTAAATTAACCTACCCAAATTTAAAGACTCCTACATTGTATAGGAATTACATCTTATAGTTGTTTTTTTTTTTTTTTTTTTTTTTTTTTGACCAATTCGATTCAAATTTGGTTGGCCCAATATACTAGCGTTCTTTTCCAGCAGGTTTAATTTCTTGAAATGGAAGGATTTGTACACTGATTGGTGGTGCCCTAGTCTGTTGGTCTGGACGTTGCATTGGATTTTTTCCACAGACTGTATATTTTCGTGTTGTATTTAAAAAACGAGCTAAGATGCTATACAATTTCAGTCAACCACATTTCAATATTTTTATAAAATTTTTTATTTGAATAAAGTTACATTTAAAAAAAATGTCTCAAGATCAATACGGAAAAATTATTCCTGAGGTTGTTGGTATAACCTAATAGCTAAGTGCGATTTATTGAGATGGAAGATATTAGACACAGTGGTAGTAGTCCTCAAAGAAATCATATACTATAAGTTTTCGCAAAATCACATTTTAAAAATTTTCTCAAATTAAATTTGGATAAAGTGTGACCACAATTTATTAGTATATATTATACTACCAAGCAAACATTTATTCTTTTATTTTTATAATTTTTCTCTTTATATATTTTGTTTTACTTGAAAATGGTATATATCTATCTTGCTATTAGCCAATCTTTGGTTAGCAATTACCAACTAGATATTTTTTTACAAATGTATATTTTTGATTATTAACACAATATTGTTGAAGTTAACAATGTCAACTTCAACAGATATATAGATACCATTTTCAGGTTAAACAAAATATATAAAGAGAATAAAAAAAGAAAAATGTTTGCTTGGTAGTATAATATAAAGAAATACTGTTAAAAAAAAAACAATTTTCCCCTATGAAATATAATGTAAAAATTTTAATTTTTTATATCCTATTTCTTTGATAAGTTTGTTTAAACAGAAAATAAATAACAATTGAAACTACCTTGTAGATAGATACGAAGAGTGCTGATGACGGGCGTAGCTGTCTAGAAAATGTACTCCACTCTGCTGGTGTTTCATTTTTCTTTATCTCTTTATAATTAAGAACTTACGCCTACACTCTTAAATATTACTTAAAATTTAGGATCACATAGTGTCTAAATTTTTGTTGAAAAAATCTTGTTGTCTAACATTATATTGATTTTGTGGTTATTTGTCTCAAAAAAAGATAATTGGTTTATTTTTGCACAGGAATATAAAAATGCTCTTAAAAGTGCCGTATGTCTAAATGCCAACAAAATGTTGAATATTAAGCATATCTGTCTAAAAGCAGCAGAAAATTTATTTTATGCTTACATACATACATATATATTTAAATAAATTTTTTCCATTTTTAATAAATTAAAGTCGAATCTTATTTAAAATTAATTGGTATTAGTTGGTTTTGTGTTGTAAAAATTGAATGATGAAAATACTTATGGAAGGTGTTTCTTTTTTTCCTGATTTTCTGACTCCTCTGATTATTTAAGACTCAAATGGGCAGAGCCACTCTGTTGTATTTGGACAACACGATAATTATCTTTCAGCGTTGCTGGGTGGTAGTGGAGCTTTAACTGTCAGAATAGAATCCTATAATTTAGTAGAGACAACATCTTTGGCATCATAGCCTTTGGGGAATAAATATTTACGTATGAGTGTCTTTTCGTTTATCATGTTTGTCTTAAACGACAACACCGCGATCAACGGTCTTTATATTCAATTGATTAGCTGTGATTTGTGAAACATCCGTACAAACTTGGAAACCATCTTTGTCAATATGTGTAATATGTTCAGATTTTAACCAGTGATCCATCGCGTCCGGGACGATGAAATTTAAGCCAAAACGTAAGGATTGTAAGTGAGGCGTGGTATACGCATTACCAGTGAACGCTGATAAGGACGGAATATGACTGCTGGATACAAACCAAAGCCAAAATTATCTTCAAACAGCTGTTCCATATCACTGAAGGAATAAAATTCACTCCTCAATGTTTCCCAAGAAAATTTTGTTGTAGTAATTTTCCTTTAACTTTAAAGCACCAGTCTTTCTTTGTATGCAAGACAAAGAAACTTTTCACAGTTTTTATAATATATCACATTTGTATGTATATAAAACTGTTTATGTAGTAACCATTGGGCCAACTGAAAAGAAGAAGTCATTATTATTTATAAAATACTGTTACGTTTTTACTTTACGTTTGGTTCTTTTAATTGCAAAATAAATAGACACTGTTATTACTTTTACTGTAAGTCACTTTATTTATTTAACACCACTGTTCAAAAATACAGCAAACTGTTAAACACTCTTAAAATTCGACAACTTAACTCTTTGACTTTTAAATTAATACTGCCATACTACTCGCCAGCACGATTCACTTACATAGGTGATTTAAAAGCACCAGAATGTTCTATTCCAGACAGATCTGGTAGGTTCGATTGTTAATGCTCTTGTTTTCTGTTTGTGTGGTTGTTTATTTCTTTATACCTGTATGTGTGGCTGTTTATTTCTTTATACCTGTATGTGTGGCTGTTTATTTGTTTATGCTTGTATTTATGTATGTGCTGTGTATTTAACTGATGAGTGTTTATTTAATGTGTATGTGTATATGCGAATGTTTGTTTAAGGCGTTACTCTTTATTGTTTGTTTGTTTCTTTCATCATTGTAAGAAAATAAACCATTAATGTTGTTGTTGTTGTTCGAGAGTATTGTGGTTCAGAGCCTATAATGAATAAATTCTTCTTCCGTAATACTACCCCCTTCTCAAACCTGTTCGTCCCGAACAGGCACAGATGTACCTTTTCCATAGTTGGATAGCCGCTCCAAGTGCACAACTTTAATTTTTGATCTTGGGCTCTGAAACTTCTGTATTCTGTATACTACGTCATTTAGCCGTTTTATTACTTTATAAGGTCCATCCCAATGAGTTTGTAGTTTGGGTGATAATCCTTTCTTCCGTTGTGGGTTAAAAAGTAGAACGAGTTGTCCCTCGTTAAATCCCTCAGAGTTGCCAGCTGGATCATATCTGGCTTCCATTTTATCACTGGTTAATTTTATCCGACTCCGCACGAATTCGTGAATCTCCTGGAGGTCCCTTTGTACCTGACTAGAGTTTTCGCCGTCTCCTTCCGCAGATGTTGGCTTAACACAAAACTAAATCTGCAGGCAAATTTAGCTCAGATCCAAAGACTATTTTCGCTGGTGTTCGTGAGGTGGGATCGTGAACAGCTGACCTATATGCCAACAAAAATTTGGGTATATGCTCATTCCAGTCCCTCTGGTATGCGCTGACCACTTTTCTCAGGTATTCCTCCAGGGTTCGATTGAATCTTTCGACCATGCCATCAGATTGCGGATGTAACGGTGTCGTTCTGGTCTTTCTTATTCCGCTTGGCTAGGGGAATGCTCCTGGGGGCTTGTTTTATGGGCCTCGCTTCGCCAGTATTTATTTCATGCTTCACTATTGCCGTTCTACCTTGGCTTTTATCTTTTAGGGCGAAGACAGAGGCGTACTTTCTTTTTTCTGTCAGGTAGCTCCATTTCCCCACGTGTTCTGCTGGTATTTCGCGCTCTTTTGTTGACAGTTTTTCAGGCTCCGAGTCTCTCTCGCAATTAATTATGGCCTCTGCTGGTGTACATTGGGCTATCTGAGAGTTTTTACCAATTACCTTTTCACTGTTGGATAGATTTAACACTCTCACAGGAATTTTTCCATTCTTACAGGTTTTCACGAGGGCTTTTGCTGTTATTGTCTCACTCTTATTTCCTGATGGTTCTACCACCCACAACCGGTTGTCCTCACAATCTTCCTCCATACGTGCCCATATCACAGTTTCTGCCTGAGGTGGTAATTTCTGGGATGCTACAGCAACCAACTTCTTTACTGCAGATTTACTCACATATCCAATATCAAGGGGTATTTCGACGTTTCGCCAGATCATTATTTGTTGCCCCATGCGCAGATCGACTCCATGCATGATCATAAAATCTGCGCCAATAATAACATCGTCCACAATATCGGCAACAATAAACACATGGTCCACACTCACGTTGGCTATAGTTAATCTGACTTTGGCCTTACCATAGACAGTAGAAAATTCTCCGGCGGTGCGCAGACGTACATTATTCAATTGATCCACTTTTCCCTTTACTAAATCAGGTCTTATTATAGACTGCGACGCTCCTGTGTCTATTGTCAGAATACGCTTTCCTCCGTTGATATACCCGCTTGCAGTAAGATTGCTGTTTTGCTGCTGCATCACAGATATGGAGATTGTGGGGCCCTCGGTTGTGGGAGCTAGCTCATGTCCCGTAGTGCTAGCTCTCTTTAGTTTAACGACTCTTGAGATGTTTTGTGAGTCGCACGTTTATTGTTTCTTGGCGGCGAAACAGATCTGGCTCGTTTTCTTGCTGCCTTACAGTTTCTTTGAAAATGGCCGACTTTACCGCAATTAAAGCACTTAGCGTTTGTCTTACCTTGTCTTTCATCTAAGACTTTCTTTACCGATTCAAGTATTTGCTTTATGTCGTCCATTGTTGTTTTCTCATCTTCAGCAGCTACTTCAACTTTTCGCACTATGTATGACTGCGGCCTCGAAATGACTTTTGCTGTTTCTTGAGCCAGAGCGTAAGCAATGGTTTCAGCAAAGGATGTGTTTTTCTTAGCGCAAACTGCGTGCTTAATATCTGGGTCACGAAAACCATTAACAAATGCCTCCACTTTGAACAGTTCTAGAAGTGGATGGTTTTCCCCAGGGTATATTAGCTGCACCAAGCGCTCTATCTCCATGGCGAAATCCTGAAGCGTCTCATTTGCTCTCTGCATCCTGCCACGTAGCTCCATTCTATACAGCTCCTTTTTATAATCGCCGTCATATTTGCGCTGTAACGCCACCATTATGTTCTCATAATTATTTCTGCAGCTAGTTCGTAGGCTTTCGAGGACTTCTGCTGCAGATCCTTTAAGTGCCAGAATTAGCTCAATCCCCTTTTCTTCATTGCTCCATAGATTTTTACTGGCCACTGTCTCGAACTGAAATTTGAAGACATTATAGGGTACGGTGCCGTCGAAACTGGGAGCTTTTATCCTATTTGTGTTTTCAGTCACTACCCGTACTCTGACCTTCTCTTATTTCCAGACTCATAATTTTGTTTTCAAGCTCCTGCAGCTTTACATCGATATCCTTCACCTGCACTTCGACGCCACTAGTTTCTAGAAGATTCACTTTTCTGTTTAAACCAGACAGTTGCACTTCTACGGCAGAGATTTGTTCATCGAATTTGCAGACTTTTGTTTCTAAGATGTCAACACGTTTATTGACGGTTCTAGAAATTTCCTGTAGCTTCTCGTTAACTTTTTCTAGTTTCTCACTGTTAGCTCTAGAAGCTTCCTGTACTTCACCTCTTACTTCAGCTAACAGTTTTTCGCTGTTTGCTCTAGAAACTTCTCGTACTTCATCTCTTACTTCATTTAAAAGTTTTTCGCTGTTTGCTCTAGAAGCTTCCTGAACTTCATCTCTTACTTTAGCTAACAGTTTTTCACTGTTTTATCTAGAAGCTTTCTGAACTTCGACTAGCTTTCCGTTTACCTTTTCTAGAAGCAAGCATTCTAGAGTTTTCTCCCATTTTCTCCACTCACTAATTGTTACGTTTTTACTTTACTTTGGGTGATTCTTAACACCGTTTAGGTAGCGCTTAGGTAGCTGCAAAAGTGAAAATTTTCCCGAAAATTTTTAAATTCATTTCGGCTACCTAAGCGCTACCTAAACGGTGTTAAGAATCATTCCTAGGAAGTTCATATGTTCCAGAAAGTTTTTTACTGAGATCTTAGGTTCATTTTCGTAGTTGATTGTTTCCTTGAGTTTTGAACGGTTTGCTACCTATGGACCTGAACAAGGGAAAAAAGGTAAAAAAATTGAATTTTTTAAATTTTTTTGCGATTTTGGCCTTGAAGGTGAAGCTTTTTTGATTTTATGTGTTAACAATTTTTGTTCTTTACGACAAGAGCTACAACTTTGCCTCAGAGAGTATATCAAAATTTCAAACGGTTTGCAAAATATGAGCTTGAGTAAATGATCATTTTTTGCAAAAATTACATCGAGGCCCCACATCTTTGAGGGCCCATAAAAAAAACCTGGAGGACTTTGGGCAAAACTGGGAGACAGTGGTCTTTTTTTTTTGGTCTTTTATCATGTAGTGGTGTCCGTATATGGCTATTTTGCCATGACTTAAAAAATTACACAGTGTGTTATCGACCTAATTTTCAACAAAAGTGTTTTACAGTGTAAATAATTAATTAATTTATTTAAATTTAGTTCAAATAAAATTAAAATTTATATAATTTCTTATGTATCTAGTTTGACATCATTCCGCATGAAAAACTGAACAGAACACTGGTCTTAAGGGCATGAATCTTTTAACTATACACTCAAAAAAAAGAGTTTTTTGTTATTTTTGTCCGATTATTTATTGAGTCTCTCTCATATGTACTTTAATCATGAATCCTAGATGTTCTGGAATTTAAAGAATGAAGTACATAAACATAGGACAATCAATAATATAATATTTTACAACCACGATCGTAGTCTGAAATATCAACTCTGCATAAGTTTAGGATTAATATTTCATTTTACATCACTATTTCATATTTTCTTACGTGTATGTCATTGCATATAATTAGGTCTTTCCCAATTCTATATTTTTCTCTGGTCTATTTTGTTTACGTCTTGTCTTATCTTTGTTAAATTTGCCACAAAATTTGTATAAGCTCTATAACTAAATATTTAAAATTGTTGAGTGTATTCGTTATCAGCACAATAAATTTCTGTATCATCACCTTAAGAATTAAATAGAAATATAATCTTATAAAAAATATATTGTTCATTGTCTATTCAGTACTTTTAGTCTGTTCGCGTCCTGTGTCATATATGACAATTTAATTTAAACAATTTTTTTAATGATCACAAGATCGAAAAGTGCAATAATTTAATGATATAGAATTCGCTGGTCTTACTAGAAAAATTGTGTCAAACAAAGCAATTAACAATACATTTTGTTTTATTGTCATTTAACCATAATAACTTTTAAAAAATACAACATTTAAAGTTCATACTAGCCATCAATTCGGATTCAGAAAAAAAAACAGAACTACATATTTATCAAATACTTAGATTAGTAAATGTAGTAAATAAAGATACTTTCTGAAGATAAAATTTGAAGCAAAACTCTCCCAAAAGCTTTTATAACCTTTTATAGCTTTACCACTTAAATAACTTTTTAACATGTTATAGAAACTTCTGGGAAAGTATTTGGGAGATCATTATATATTGGTTGTCAAATATGTCAAATAGCAAATAGCTGTGACGTCAAAAAAGGAGTATCATATACATATATGTATTTATTGGTTGTTTTTTAATATCCTAATAAAGTGTGCTAACAAAAACATGTAATATTTAGCCTTATTGTAAAAGGCGGTATCTAAGAGGGTTAAAAATGACAAAAATACGAATCAAAAAATACACATTCAACAATCAACAATCTGTACAGCAAGGCATTTTAACAAGGTAGACTCATTAGTACAAAAACTACAACCAAAAGCATTTTGTTTTTGTAAAAAAACTCTTTGTTATAAACAAAATATTAACCTCCTTGGTACATATATATTTTACATTTAGCTTTTTTTAAATAAACTTATTTTAGGACGAATTCAGGGACGAATTTTTTAAAGTAAAACAAGATTGATATTATTTTTCATTTTATTACTGGTTGTTTACCTTATATTTATAAGAATTCAGTAATATAAGATAAAAATCAAAATAATAAATTTTACAAAGAAGATAATGTCGACATATATGGCCATTTAGCGTAGAATTCAGTTATGAATGGTGAGTTCGTCTCGTACAATTTTTATCATGTCATCGTGGGGGTTTTTTATGCTCAACTTTTAGAGAATAGTGTCTTATAGAATCTAGTCTAATTTTTGGAATAACTTTAATCTTGTTTTCGACATTTCAGACGGTTCAGAAATTTAACAGGGTATACCTAATTTTTTGTTACGTTTACATATCTGTATTCGTGAGCTGGCCATTGAGGCTTTAAACTAAAGATATATCCTTTTTTCTTTATCATATTTAAAAAGAATTCAAGAATTCGAAATTGATATGAATGCAATCCACTGATAAAACTTTTTGCTAATTCCTCTTTAAAAAAATTAATTTATAAAAAGGTTAAATGTACACATATGTTGCCATATGTGCCAATGTCCCTGTAGAGCTTAATATTTTGTCTATGACTCAAAGCGTTTTTTTACACAAACAAATGCCTGTGGTTGTAGTTGTTATACTAATGAATCTACCTTGTTAATATGTTTTGAGAAAATTCATATCACGTTGAATTCGACATTGTGTTTACCTGGTATGGATTGGCCTTGCTGTACAGTGTGTGACGTTCCTGCTTTTGAAATACATCAAAAACAGCCGATGGAATTTTTCATTACGTCAAAATTAAAAATGACAAATTTGATTTCAAAAGTGCAGGAATAAATTGTTGTTTCATATACATATGTAATTCCATATACATTCGACAAAATCTATGTATATAGAATTTATTAAACGAATCCTCGGCAACATTATTGCCGAACATAGTTTGAATGAGATATTAGACGTAAACTGGTGACACATTTTTTTGAAGGGCCCACTGATTTACCGAATCTTTCAAGGCCCATAAATATAAATTGGTCACAAATTTTGCCAAACTACGTAAAGGGGTTTACTACTCTTTGATAATAGAATGGAACCTATACTGTCACTTTCTTGTATTTTTTTCCGTTACACTTTATTATTTGCAAAAGTTAAGAGTTTAATGGTTGTAAAATATAATTTAAGAATATATGTACATATGTCTGTTTTTGATACAAAGGTAAACGATTTGTGTATTAAAAAATAGGAAATAAAAGAAATAAGCCCAACATTTATCTTTAAAAGGGTTGTAGACCTCTACAGAAAAGTCGTCTAATTACTCTGCTGGGAACTGTTTTAGTTTCAAACAAGAAACGATTTTAGCCCTTCAACACTCACAAAGATCTAAACAAGCCATATTGTAAAAGATACGCTTATGTATTTGAAGAAGCTTGAGACATATCCGAACCCGCTGGCTCATAATATTGTCTCTATTAACCAAACACCATAATGATTGATCCGAATTTATAACAGTAAATATGAAAATGGCGTTTTTGTCAGGAACTATCTGCTCTTAATTATTAATTTTTTTTTTTAAATTTGAATTGTTGGTTCAACAACCATAATTGAAGATGCAATTAATATGAAAAAATGTACAGATTCGCTTATATTTTTGAAATACTTTTTATTAACAGAAAGTTTGGTGTCGGTCGCAAAAAATACGTTAATACACCTATTAAGTTCAACAACTAATTGTTAACGCCAGATTAGCTGTTGTTGGTTTATTGTTCATTTGTGAAATGATTGCGAACAGTAATTCAATTTAAAGCTCTGCTGTTTTTCTTTTATAAAATAAAATTTTTTCGGTTGTGCCTGTTAACATATAAAAAATATAAATAAAAAGATGATTAACAATCACTGGAGTAGACTCATAACAAAAATCAATTACCTTCCAAAAAAACAACAACTGTTGAATAGATTTTTAACAGCAAATTCTAAAAGCAGTTGCAGCATATTCAAACGCTGGCTTAGTACACAACTATTAAATGATGGAAAATTGATAATCGTAAGGGAATACGAAGATTATGCAGTTGGTTCAACACTCGATAGACGTGAAATGAAATTTCCCACAGTTTGGTTACGCGATAATTGCCAATGCAGCGAATGTTTTCACGACACAACCAAAAGCCGTAAAATCAATTGGGAACGTTGTAGCAATAAAACAACCATACGTGCTGCAAAAGTAACTGCCGACGATGAAGAAAATGCAATAGTAATAGATTGGCAAGATGCCCATAAATCAAAATACGATTTAAAATGGCTTAAAGAACGCGATTTTAGTGCTCAGCAGCGTAAAAACTACATTGAACAAGTTTACAAACCAAAAGAAGTAATATGGGGCAAACAAGACTACAATAAAATAATAAAATTTTACGACTTTCAAGAGATTATTGCAAATGATTTTGGTAAGGTCAATGTTGTACAAAGCACTATTTGAAAGGTTCGTTTTTATAGTTGATACTTTCACAAGTATTACAAGGGTTGGAAGAAATTTATTTATACTCGTATATATTTTTCAAGAGTTTGGTGTTAAACGAAAAAGTTTAAGAGGTGTTGAGTGTTCGTAAAGAGGTGCAAATCGGTTTATAAATGAAAAATAAATCAAAATATACAACTTTATTCAATTGTATAGTAACGAATTTTTCTTAAGTAAACTCAAGTTTTTATTTTATATTCCCTTACTACTCAGTAGAGTTGAAAGAATATTTTTTTACAAATCAGATGTAATGCATTTTCTGAACAGCAGCAATATAGATTTGTTAGACAAAATAAAGTAGCTTGAGCTTACTTTAAAAGAATTTATTTCTATTTTAATAAATAGTTTGTTTGTTTAATATTTATTTCATTTTAATTTATATCGGATGTTTTTTTTTTTGCAGATCTTTACAAATGGCTGGAATCCTTAGCTGTTTACGGTTTCACTATTATCAAAAATGCCCCGGACGATGTCACTGTAGCAAGACAATTGGCTGACCGCATCGGATTTATAAAAAGGACTACTTATGGGTTACTTCAATTAAAGTAAAGTTTTAAAAATTAAATATACGTTTATGCTTTTCTTTATAGTGAAGAATTTGAAGTGAAATCCAAAACCAATGCTGGCAACTATGCTTATTTAATGACTCCTTTACCTCTGCACATAGATTTGCCATATTACGAATATATAGCAGGCATCAACATTCTACATTGCTTAGTTCAATCAAAATCCACTGGTGGTGCAAATCTTCTAACAGATGGTTTTTATGTGGCCGAACAATTAAATCAAAATTATCCAAATTATTATGAAGTTTTGCTCAAGACTCCTGTAGACTGGTATGATATTGGAAAAGATAGTGGCATAGAATTTCATAATATATGGCGGGAGCCAGTAATTAAGTAATTTTCTATTTAAAACTTAGGCCTATTATTATAACTTGGATTTTGTCGAAGCTATAAGTAGTTTTTAGTTACTAGAAGTAAGCTAAAAATTACATTTAAATATCACGTACTCTAAAGGCAAGTTATAATAACGAGCCTTACCCTCTTATTATAATGAAAAACTGGTTATCGCTCCGAAAAAATCCTAACTTTAGCTATTAACAAGTTATAATAATCGGCCTTAGATATTTTATATACTAACAATAGTTTTCTTTTACAGCTTGGATATTGATGGTCGCTATCATCGTATCAATCATAATACCTTTAAACGTGACAGCCATTTTACCGTGCCCTTGGAAATCGTTGACTTATGGTATCAGGCATATGATAAATTTATGCAAATTGCTTATGAATCAAAAGTAGAATTAAAAACAAAACCTGGCGAAGTGTTTGTTTTTAATAACAGACGTATGTTGCATGGCCGAACAGCTTATAGGGATTCTTCGGAGAATGAACGTCATATAATTGGGGCTTACGTAGATTGGGACACTATTTACTCTAAGATGAGGGTTTTAAAAGTTAAATTAAGTCAGAAATAGGTCTCAGGTAATGACAATAAAGCCTTAAATAATTATTGCAAAAAAATCTAAACTAAAATTTTAAGACTGAGTAATTTGTAAATATTCATATAAAAAAATAATAGATATTCGTCAAAATAACATCTTGTATATAAATATACACTATAGTTTTCAATTTTAGTTTTTAAACTTGTCACTATAGCGGACAAAGTCATACACATCCTGATTAAAGAGTCAGTCTATTACAAACTTAGGTTTACTTATATAAACCTATCTCTTGTACCATACAGGCAGACAAGGGTCACCCTTTAGTTTTTAATTTTGTGTATAAATTTCAAAAGTCTTCCGATTACTATTTAAAAGATAAGCTACATTTTAGAGATCTTTCTGAATTTTTCCCAACTTGTTCCCTCTAGGTCTTAATAGAAACATTTTTAAAGAAAAAATAGCTCCAATGTATTTATATTTCCATAATTTTATATACATATATTTTGTTTTTTTTTTGAAATTAGGTGAATTTTAAAGAAAACGGAACCATTTTATTGTAGACACCAGCTAAATGTTTGCAATCTGATATGATTGAATTTAAAATTTACAAAATTTAATTTAAAGTTTATAAAATTGAATTTGAAGTTTATAAAATTGAATTTGAAGTTAAAAGCCATATTTATAACAAATTGTTTACTACGTTTATACGCAGCACTTAATCACAAATAAAAATATTACAAATAGAAAAAATAGCTTTATAAATAGTGAAGTAATTTTTATTTGCGAATAGTTAACCAATAAAAGCAATTCCTGAATAACGACACTATTGGCAAATAACCCGTATAGCGTTGCCACTTCTTTTAAATATAAAATTTATTTTGTGAATTAATGGAAAATTTGCTCCCACATTGCATTAATTATTTATAAAAACAAGTATTATGTTCGATCACAACTTTAAACATTTAAGAAATCAGCACTAAACAACACAAACATTAAAAAAATATATAACCATTATTAAGTGCAATTTTCCGCATAAACAGTTTGTTAATTATTTGAGAATAGTTTATATTTGTGATTAGGCTATGTGGTATTCAAAGCAAATTACGAACTAAAAACATAAACTAATGTAAAATAAGTTGATAACAGGGACTTGTGAATTGAACAAGAACGAAATCATCAGAATTAACTAATGACTAAATGAATTCAAGGGATTATCATTATATGGTATATTTCTTTGCAAAAATATAACAGAATGTAATATATTATTTTTAATTCTTCTTTCTTCTTTTTATCGTTATCATCTTTCGTAGCAAGTTTTAGCTCAAATATTTTTAATGCAATGAATTCATCATCAATTATAATAAGTATTTACACAATTTCATTACCATAGCTACAAAAATTGTAATTGAAAACATATCAGAAACATTAAACATTATCCATTTCTGTTTTTGGGCTATATTTTATGCATTTCCGAATAGTTTAAAATTTTTTATGTTAACTTAACAAAAAGGAACAGCTTTTTAAATAAGTTTAAAATAACTGCTTTTCAAGTTAATTTGTAGGCTTTCTGTATTACTTAGTACTTAGTTTAGTGATGCCAGAAGTAGGGAAAATTCCTGTTTTATCAGGCATTTTAAAACATAGGGAAAGGCGGACAGATTTTTTCTATTGTTAAATGTAGCTTCTTTTTAAAAAAATTATGAAAACAAAAAAATTTTGTGGCAATTTATTGACTCGAATTTAGTGAACATTTTGCTTGAATAAACACATGCTAACGCTAACGCCGAAAGGATTTTTTTAGTTATTACTTCAGTTGTTACTTCGTACCTCAAATCATTTAACAAAAAATAATTCTAACACATTAAATGAATAATATAAATATAGTTTTATAGGTATTAACTAGACCTTTAAGATAATTTATAAAAATCAAACAAAACTTGAAGAAAAGCCAGTCTCTAAAAGAATTTTCAGGGGTGAGGTACCCAACTTAGAGACCACATAGCGCCATTCGTGGCAAGTGGATGGTGCCCAGCGTCAAAACTTAAGCTAAGATGATCTGCTCTGCTATGCTCATGCTAATAGCCCGTTACAAATGGCTGAGTTATTTCCAAATGTTTTAATTTTACCGTACTGGGGAGCGTAGGTTTTGATACTCATCTACTGGCAACGATGACTTAGTTGTTAGAAAGAATGATAGAAAACAAGATTTTTTTATTTGATGTCTTTTTTGCTAAGCGATAACAATAAAATAACAACAAACAAGTCGCCTTCTGAACACAGTGTTAGCAAAACCAATATGGATAATCTTCGAGATCGAGAACGTGTCCCCCATCCACTATTTCGCGTTGAACTGGAACCTGCAGATATCAGATTTAAGAAGAACGAAACGCACCCCATGTATAATCTGAAATGTGTGTTACACCGTAAAATTTTTTTTGAAAGACAACACAACCTGCGAAGCTTTTTGCTTGTCTGCAGAAAACACCCGGAGTCTTTGGTAGGAATCGAACCCGCAACCCCCAGACTGATAGACTAGCGCACTAATAATCAGACTATCGAGGCACTCTAGCAGTAGGGGAGCCGCATAAGCGATCAGGACCTGTCCAGTATATAAATTGTCAAGGATATGATCATACCAGGGCTTACTGTAAGTTGCCTGCGGTTTGAGTTGTATGTGGCGAGCTACATTGTTCCGCCCAATGCGACAAAGCAAGGAATGACTCTGAAGTTAAACAATGTAGCAATTGCGGGGGAAACCATACTGCTAACTACAGAGGCAGTCCAGTTTTTTCCATGGTAAGGAAAACCAATAAAAAATTATATACTCCTGCTAAGCACCCACAATATCGAGCAAATGCTCATTACCCCCAGTTAACTTAACCCACAACCAAACATGTTTCATACGCAGATATGGTAAAAACCAATCATACTTCAGTACATAAAGCGACACCGACAAATAATTCTACTCGAACTTTGCACCCAGAACCTAAAGAACAGCCATCATTTGGTAACTATTATCGTCTCGAAGCAGGCATTGATACATTAGTGCATTCGTTAAACAGTTTTATGAGCTCTATGAGCAGCATGATGCAAGCAATGGTAAGCATGCAATCTATGATATTGCAGGCGGTACTAAACAAACCATGAACTGTTTAAAAAAAACGTTTCTGGAACGCAAGCGGCTTACGCCAATATAAAAATGAACTCGAATACTTCCTCAAGAACCGACAAATTGATGTCATGCTGGTTTCAGAGACCCACTTAACAACAAATAGCTTTTTTAAAATCAATGGCTATATATTATGTGATACCAAGGACCTCGCGGACGAGTATGTGGTGGATCGGCAATACTTATAAAGGCCAGAATCAAACATTATTTACTATGTGATTTTTGTGGGGATTACCTTCAAGCAACAAATATCTGCTTTGAAGAATGAAGAAGGTAACTAGCACAAGCATTAATTGGTTGAAAGATAGAGTGTATCTCAGTACTCACTATTCGGAAAATATACCGCTAAGAACACCAGAAGACGTGGATCAAAGTCGTATTAATTTTAATCAAATCCTTAAATCAGCTGCCCAACATGCAACAGTAACCCGACAATCAGCTAGATACAACCAAATTTATTCTGTAGATGTCCAGAGGCTCTTGGCTGAAAAAAGAAAAATTCGAAGAGAGTGGCAATCACACAGATCTCCTGAACTCAAATGTAGTCTTAAAGATTGCACGAAACGGCTAAGGCAGCTACTAGAATATCGAAGACTAGCATCTCTGAAAAATTACTTGGAAGACCTCGACGCAACTTGTAATGAACGGTTTTATACACAGTATTATTTTTGCATTTTCATTTTTTTCCAATTTTTTATTGGACCTCCTTATTATCACGTAAAGGTTTATCTGTATGCAGCAATAGAATTTACAAAAATCAGCATGAAAAAAAAAGAAAACAACAACATTCTACATTATTTTATATATTCTCTACAGATAATTTTTACCATTTTAGCAACATATGTCTAGCAACATTTGTACAGAAACTTGAAAATAGAAAACATGAAAGAGCTTTATGCCTAAGAATACAGTATTAATAAATACTTTACGTTTTACTATTACACGTTTAGCATTTAAGTATCTTTCTTACAATAATTAAATCTCATTTCTTTTAATTATATGGTTCCACTTGTTCTACATGTTGGGCTGGTTTTATGTTATTAAATAATCAATTTGTGTTAACAACAGAAAAGAAAAAATTTAAAATAATATTATTACATGCAATTTTTTGGCTTGTTAATATTACGATCATGTTAGTTCTTCTTAATTGTTGTCGTTGCCAAACTAAAGAAATCGAATCTATATTATCATGGTTCTTTGATGGCATTTTAATAAACTTTGAACAAATTATACGTGGTTGAAATTATACGCTTATTTTACGAACTTTCGTGATACATAAAATTGTTAAACTCTGCCATTTTAAATTTGGCTCCCTCCAAAGAAGTTTCTCGATACCTCAAAATCGGAACACACATACATATATATACTTCTTAATCTGTGTCAAACAATATAACATCCTAAAATTAAACCATCAAAAGAGTAAAGCCAAAAATTAATAAAATCAAATAAAGTGTTAACCATTTTGGAGATTATTGTATTTCACTTGTTTCTAAATTACTTGTTTTATATTATAATTTAATTATATTTTCAATCGCATGAGTTGTGACTTTTAAGTTTTATAATATATGTAATTTTTCATTATTCTTAAAATATTTTCCACAATAAAATATTCATTTTAATTTTTATAATCTGCAATCTATAAATTATAAGAGGTTATGGGCGATAGCAAGCGTGAATCATTCCATGGTATCTTACAATTCCGTGGAGATAATTTTGAAAACTGGAGTTTTCGTGTGTTGATGTACTTAGATTCTTCGAATGTCCTTGATTGTATCAATGATATTCCGCCAGCTGAGCCTGCATCAGGCGAAAATTTGGTGGTAAAAGATAAGAAAGCCAAAACGGCTTTGGTTAGTCTGATTGCTGATGAATATTTGGAATGTGTTCGAGATAAAAATACAGCTAAAGAAATGTGGTTGGCTCTGCAGGATACATTCGCAAAGAAATCAATTACAAGCCAGATATTGTTAAGGAAACAACTTGCCTTATTGCGAATGAAGTCAGACGATGACTTACGCAAACATCTTTTAATTTTCGATGACATTATAAGAAAATTAAAAACTTCAGGTGCACAGTTATCCGAAAATGATGTTGTAGCTCAACTATTTGTCACACTACCAGACAGTTTTGATTCGGTAGTAGCTGCGTTGGAAAATATGAGGAAATCGGATTTAACTATTGAAATAGTGAAGCAGCGATTACTTGCGGAAGAAGCAAAGAAGCAAGATCGTTTTGATGCCGAGGTGAACAAAACCACTGCGTTTAGCAGTGAGAAGAAGTATAAAAAATTTTTTGGCGTTTGTTTTCGTTGTAAGAAAAAGGGTCATAAACAAATGGATTGTCGTGTTTAGGAACAATTAATAGAAAAGCAAATTCTGTGTCATCTTCACAATCAATTTGTTTAATGTCTGGTAATTTGAACAAGAATTCTTCAAATTCCCAAAATTTTTTAGCATTTAAAATAGACTCTGGCGCAACGAATCATATGTGCAAATTTGATTGGTGTTATGATCGTTTGGAAACACTAAGGAATCCTATATGTATTGGTGTAGCTAAAGATAAAGAGAAACTGATTGCAACCCATCGTGGTAGTATTTGTGGATACGCCGGTAATACGTTAGTTAACATGAAAGATGTGTTATATATTCCAGGGCTTCGAGATAACTTATTGTCCGTTCCAAAATTAACTACAAATGGTATAAATGTCGAGTTCTATAAAAAAGTAGCTGTATTCAAGAAAAATAATAATATAATTATGAAAGCAAATAAGAACGGTGGTCTATATGAAATAAAATTAAGGACTGAAAAGAACAAAGAAACCAATTTAACTACCGCGGAAACTAACAAATTATGGCATTCTAGAATGGGTACTGTAAGTGATACGAGTTTACAAGAATTAGTACGTAATAAGATGGTTGAAGGTATAGATAGATAAATTCTCTCCCGTTGGTATGTGTGATACATGTATTCAAGGCAAGCAAAGCCGTAATCCCTTTAGTAGAAGTCGTTCAAAGACAACACGTGTTTTAGAAAGATGTATGTGGACCTTTTCATCCCCAAACTTGGGATGGTTATAAGTATTTCATTAGTTTTATAGACGATTTTAGTCACTTCACTTATATTTATCTGATGAAAAAGAAATCAGAGGTTTTTAAACTTTTTGTTGAATATGAAGCCTTTTGAAGGCTTTTACTCCGCAGCAAAACGGAGTTGCAGAGAGATTTAACCGTACTTTAGTCGAAAAGATACGGTCAATTTTACTTGAGGCTAATGCACCTAAGTTTTTGTGGGGTGAAGCCGCTTTAACAGCAACATACCTAATTAATCGATGCCCAAGTAAAGCTATTAAAATTCTAAAAACTCCTTCAGAGATATGGTATAATAGTAAGACAAATGTTTCTAAATTAAGAATTTTTGGCTGTAAAGCTTTTGTATGGGTCCCACAACAAAAGAGAAAGAAATTAGATAAGAAATCCGTCCAGATGGTGATGATGGGGTATACTGCAAACGGTTATAGATTATGGAATCCAGATAAGAAAATAATAGTACTATCTAGAGCTGTTCGCTTTGATGAGTCAACATTTCCATTCAAAGAAGAAAAGACTGTAAAATCAGATATCATCATTTTGTATGAAAGAAACGAGCAAGAGGGGGAAATTATTGATAACGTCAATGTCGTTTCTGTGGAAGATAATACAAGTGATAATACTAATGAAAACTCTACTACAGTATTTGAGGATAATTCAGACTATTGTGAAAATGGAAATGAAGGTAGGGCTGAACCAAGAAGGAGTGAACGTTTAAAAAGTAGAGGTCCAGGATACATTACTGGTCGCGCTAATTCTGCAATGTACAATAGCACCTGCATTGAACCACAATGTTTTAAAGATATAGAGAATAGACCAGATAAATTACAGTGGTTAGAAGCAATTGATAACGAAATAGAATCCATGAAAAAAAACGAAGTATGGCAGTTAATTCCACGTCCTGAGGGTAAAAAGATTCTTAAGTCAAGGTGGATTTTTAGGCTTAAAGAGGATTCCAATGGAAACCCAATCTGATATAAAGCTCGTTTAGTAGCAAAAGGATTTCTGCAAAAAGCTGGAATAGATTATGAGGAAACTTATTCACCTGTAGCTGTAGGTTGGAAGAAATTTATTTATACTCGTATATATTTTTCAAGAGTTTGGTGTTAAACGAAAAAGTTTAAGAGGTGTTGAGTGTTCGTAAAGAGGTGCAAATCGGTTTATAAATGAAAAATAAATCAAAATATACAACTTTATTCAATTGTATAGTAACGAATTTTTCTTAAGTAAACTCAAGTTTTTATTTTATATTCCCTTACTACTCAGTAGAGTTGAAAGAATATTTTTTTACAAATCAGATGTAATGCATTTTCTGAACAGCAGCAATATAGATTTGTTAGACAAAATAAAGTAGCTTGAGCTTACTTTAAAAGAATTTATTTCTATTTTAATAAATAGTTTGTTTGTTTAATATTTATTTCATTTTAATTTATATCGGATGTTTTTTTTTTTGCAGATCTTTACAAATGGCTGGAATCCTTAGCTGTTTACGGTTTCACTATTATCAAAAATGCCCCGGACGATGTCACTGTAGCAAGACAATTGGCTGACCGCATCGGATTTATAAAAAGGACTACTTATGGGTTACTTCAATTAAAGTAAAGTTTTAAAAATTAAATATACGTTTATGCTTTTCTTTATAGTGAAGAATTTGAAGTGAAATCCAAAACCAATGCTGGCAACTATGCTTATTTAATGACTCCTTTACCTCTGCACATAGATTTGCCATATTACGAATATATAGCAGGCATCAACATTCTACATTGCTTAGTTCAATCAAAATCCACTGGTGGTGCAAATCTTCTAACAGATGGTTTTTATGTGGCCGAACAATTAAATCAAAATTATCCAAATTATTATGAAGTTTTGCTCAAGACTCCTGTAGACTGGTATGATATTGGAAAAGATAGTGGCATAGAATTTCATAATATATGGCGGGAGCCAGTAATTAAGTAATTTTCTATTTAAAACTTAGGCCTATTATTATAACTTGGATTTTGTCGAAGCTATAAGTAGTTTTTAGTTACTAGAAGTAAGCTAAAAATTACATTTAAATATCACGTACTCTAAAGGCAAGTTATAATAACGAGCCTTACCCTCTTATTATAATGAAAAACTGGTTATCGCTCCGAAAAAATCCTAACTTTAGCTATTAACAAGTTATAATAATCGGCCTTAGATATTTTATATACTAACAATAGTTTTCTTTTACAGCTTGGATATTGATGGTCGCTATCATCGTATCAATCATAATACCTTTAAACGTGACAGCCATTTTACCGTGCCCTTGGAAATCGTTGACTTATGGTATCAGGCATATGATAAATTTATGCAAATTGCTTATGAATCAAAAGTAGAATTAAAAACAAAACCTGGCGAAGTGTTTGTTTTTAATAACAGACGTATGTTGCATGGCCGAACAGCTTATAGGGATTCTTCGGAGAATGAACGTCATATAATTGGGGCTTACGTAGATTGGGACACTATTTACTCTAAGATGAGGGTTTTAAAAGTTAAATTAAGTCAGAAATAGGTCTCAGGTAATGACAATAAAGCCTTAAATAATTATTGCAAAAAAATCTAAACTAAAATTTTAAGACTGAGTAATTTGTAAATATTCATATAAAAAAATAATAGATATTCGTCAAAATAACATCTTGTATATAAATATACACTATAGTTTTCAATTTTAGTTTTTAAACTTGTCACTATAGCGGACAAAGTCATACACATCCTGATTAAAGAGTCAGTCTATTACAAACTTAGGTTTACTTATATAAACCTATCTCTTGTACCATACAGGCAGACAAGGGTCACCCTTTAGTTTTTAATTTTGTGTATAAATTTCAAAAGTCTTCCGATTACTATTTAAAAGATAAGCTACATTTTAGAGATCTTTCTGAATTTTTCCCAACTTGTTCCCTCTAGGTCTTAATAGAAACATTTTTAAAGAAAAAATAGCTCCAATGTATTTATATTTCCATAATTTTATATACATATATTTTGTTTTTTTTTTGAAATTAGGTGAATTTTAAAGAAAACGGAACCATTTTATTGTAGACACCAGCTAAATGTTTGCAATCTGATATGATTGAATTTAAAATTTACAAAATTTAATTTAAAGTTTATAAAATTGAATTTGAAGTTTATAAAATTGAATTTGAAGTTAAAAGCCATATTTATAACAAATTGTTTACTACGTTTATACGCAGCACTTAATCACAAATAAAAATATTACAAATAGAAAAAATAGCTTTATAAATAGTGAAGTAATTTTTATTTGCGAATAGTTAACCAATAAAAGCAATTCCTGAATAACGACACTATTGGCAAATAACCCGTATAGCGTTGCCACTTCTTTTAAATATAAAATTTATTTTGTGAATTAATGGAAAATTTGCTCCCACATTGCATTAATTATTTATAAAAACAAGTATTATGTTCGATCACAACTTTAAACATTTAAGAAATCAGCACTAAACAACACAAACATTAAAAAAATATATAACCATTATTAAGTGCAATTTTCCGCATAAACAGTTTGTTAATTATTTGAGAATAGTTTATATTTGTGATTAGGCTATGTGGTATTCAAAGCAAATTACGAACTAAAAACATAAACTAATGTAAAATAAGTTGATAACAGGGACTTGTGAATTGAACAAGAACGAAATCATCAGAATTAACTAATGACTAAATGAATTCAAGGGATTATCATTATATGGTATATTTCTTTGCAAAAATATAACAGAATGTAATATATTATTTTTAATTCTTCTTTCTTCTTTTTATCGTTATCATCTTTCGTAGCAAGTTTTAGCTCAAATATTTTTAATGCAATGAATTCATCATCAATTATAATAAGTATTTACACAATTTCATTACCATAGCTACAAAAATTGTAATTGAAAACATATCAGAAACATTAAACATTATCCATTTCTGTTTTTGGGCTATATTTTATGCATTTCCGAATAGTTTAAAATTTTTTATGTTAACTTAACAAAAAGGAACAGCTTTTTAAATAAGTTTAAAATAACTGCTTTTCAAGTTAATTTGTAGGCTTTCTGTATTACTTAGTACTTAGTTTAGTGATGCCAGAAGTAGGGAAAATTCCTGTTTTATCAGGCATTTTAAAACATAGGGAAAGGCGGACAGATTTTTTCTATTGTTAAATGTAGCTTCTTTTTAAAAAAATTATGAAAACAAAAAAATTTTGTGGCAATTTATTGACTCGAATTTAGTGAACATTTTGCTTGAATAAACACATGCTAACGCTAACGCCGAAAGGATTTTTTTAGTTATTACTTCAGTTGTTACTTCGTACCTCAAATCATTTAACAAAAAATAATTCTAACACATTAAATGAATAATATAAATATAGTTTTATAGGTATTAACTAGACCTTTAAGATAATTTATAAAAATCAAACAAAACTTGAAGAAAAGCCAGTCTCTAAAAGAATTTTCAGGGGTGAGGTACCCAACTTAGAGACCACATAGCGCCATTCGTGGCAAGTGGATGGTGCCCAGCGTCAAAACTTAAGCTAAGATGATCTGCTCTGCTATGCTCATGCTAATAGCCCGTTACAAATGGCTGAGTTATTTCCAAATGTTTTAATTTTACCGTACTGGGGAGCGTAGGTTTTGATACTCATCTACTGGCAACGATGACTTAGTTGTTAGAAAGAATGATAGAAAACAAGATTTTTTTATTTGATGTCTTTTTTGCTAAGCGATAACAATAAAATAACAACAAACAAGTCGCCTTCTGAACACAGTGTTAGCAAAACCAATATGGATAATCTTCGAGATCGAGAACGTGTCCCCCATCCACTATTTCGCGTTGAACTGGAACCTGCAGATATCAGATTTAAGAAGAACGAAACGCACCCCATGTATAATCTGAAATGTGTGTTACACCGTAAAATTTTTTTTGAAAGACAACACAACCTGCGAAGCTTTTTGCTTGTCTGCAGAAAACACCCGGAGTCTTTGGTAGGAATCGAACCCGCAACCCCCAGACTGATAGACTAGCGCACTAATAATCAGACTATCGAGGCACTCTAGCAGTAGGGGAGCCGCATAAGCGATCAGGACCTGTCCAGTATATAAATTGTCAAGGATATGATCATACCAGGGCTTACTGTAAGTTGCCTGCGGTTTGAGTTGTATGTGGCGAGCTACATTGTTCCGCCCAATGCGACAAAGCAAGGAATGACTCTGAAGTTAAACAATGTAGCAATTGCGGGGGAAACCATACTGCTAACTACAGAGGCAGTCCAGTTTTTTCCATGGTAAGGAAAACCAATAAAAAATTATATACTCCTGCTAAGCACCCACAATATCGAGCAAATGCTCATTACCCCCAGTTAACTTAACCCACAACCAAACATGTTTCATACGCAGATATGGTAAAAACCAATCATACTTCAGTACATAAAGCGACACCGACAAATAATTCTACTCGAACTTTGCACCCAGAACCTAAAGAACAGCCATCATTTGGTAACTATTATCGTCTCGAAGCAGGCATTGATACATTAGTGCATTCGTTAAACAGTTTTATGAGCTCTATGAGCAGCATGATGCAAGCAATGGTAAGCATGCAATCTATGATATTGCAGGCGGTACTAAACAAACCATGAACTGTTTAAAAAAAACGTTTCTGGAACGCAAGCGGCTTACGCCAATATAAAAATGAACTCGAATACTTCCTCAAGAACCGACAAATTGATGTCATGCTGGTTTCAGAGACCCACTTAACAACAAATAGCTTTTTTAAAATCAATGGCTATATATTATGTGATACCAAGGACCTCGCGGACGAGTATGTGGTGGATCGGCAATACTTATAAAGGCCAGAATCAAACATTATTTACTATGTGATTTTTGTGGGGATTACCTTCAAGCAACAAATATCTGCTTTGAAGAATGAAGAAGGTAACTAGCACAAGCATTAATTGGTTGAAAGATAGAGTGTATCTCAGTACTCACTATTCGGAAAATATACCGCTAAGAACACCAGAAGACGTGGATCAAAGTCGTATTAATTTTAATCAAATCCTTAAATCAGCTGCCCAACATGCAACAGTAACCCGACAATCAGCTAGATACAACCAAATTTATTCTGTAGATGTCCAGAGGCTCTTGGCTGAAAAAAGAAAAATTCGAAGAGAGTGGCAATCACACAGATCTCCTGAACTCAAATGTAGTCTTAAAGATTGCACGAAACGGCTAAGGCAGCTACTAGAATATCGAAGACTAGCATCTCTGAAAAATTACTTGGAAGACCTCGACGCAACTTGTAATGAACGGTTTTATACACAGTATTATTTTTGCATTTTCATTTTTTTCCAATTTTTTATTGGACCTCCTTATTATCACGTAAAGGTTTATCTGTATGCAGCAATAGAATTTACAAAAATCAGCATGAAAAAAAAAGAAAACAACAACATTCTACATTATTTTATATATTCTCTACAGATAATTTTTACCATTTTAGCAACATATGTCTAGCAACATTTGTACAGAAACTTGAAAATAGAAAACATGAAAGAGCTTTATGCCTAAGAATACAGTATTAATAAATACTTTACGTTTTACTATTACACGTTTAGCATTTAAGTATCTTTCTTACAATAATTAAATCTCATTTCTTTTAATTATATGGTTCCACTTGTTCTACATGTTGGGCTGGTTTTATGTTATTAAATAATCAATTTGTGTTAACAACAGAAAAGAAAAAATTTAAAATAATATTATTACATGCAATTTTTTGGCTTGTTAATATTACGATCATGTTAGTTCTTCTTAATTGTTGTCGTTGCCAAACTAAAGAAATCGAATCTATATTATCATGGTTCTTTGATGGCATTTTAATAAACTTTGAACAAATTATACGTGGTTGAAATTATACGCTTATTTTACGAACTTTCGTGATACATAAAATTGTTAAACTCTGCCATTTTAAATTTGGCTCCCTCCAAAGAAGTTTCTCGATACCTCAAAATCGGAACACACATACATATATATACTTCTTAATCTGTGTCAAACAATATAACATCCTAAAATTAAACCATCAAAAGAGTAAAGCCAAAAATTAATAAAATCAAATAAAGTGTTAACCATTTTGGAGATTATTGTATTTCACTTGTTTCTAAATTACTTGTTTTATATTATAATTTAATTATATTTTCAATCGCATGAGTTGTGACTTTTAAGTTTTATAATATATGTAATTTTTCATTATTCTTAAAATATTTTCCACAATAAAATATTCATTTTAATTTTTATAATCTGCAATCTATAAATTATAAGAGGTTATGGGCGATAGCAAGCGTGAATCATTCCATGGTATCTTACAATTCCGTGGAGATAATTTTGAAAACTGGAGTTTTCGTGTGTTGATGTACTTAGATTCTTCGAATGTCCTTGATTGTATCAATGATATTCCGCCAGCTGAGCCTGCATCAGGCGAAAATTTGGTGGTAAAAGATAAGAAAGCCAAAACGGCTTTGGTTAGTCTGATTGCTGATGAATATTTGGAATGTGTTCGAGATAAAAATACAGCTAAAGAAATGTGGTTGGCTCTGCAGGATACATTCGCAAAGAAATCAATTACAAGCCAGATATTGTTAAGGAAACAACTTGCCTTATTGCGAATGAAGTCAGACGATGACTTACGCAAACATCTTTTAATTTTCGATGACATTATAAGAAAATTAAAAACTTCAGGTGCACAGTTATCCGAAAATGATGTTGTAGCTCAACTATTTGTCACACTACCAGACAGTTTTGATTCGGTAGTAGCTGCGTTGGAAAATATGAGGGAATCGGATTTAACTATTGAAATAGTGAAGCAGCGATTACTTGCGGAAGAAGCAAAGAAGCAAGATCGTTTTGATGCCGAGGTGAACAAAACCACTGCGTTTAGCAGTGAGAAGAAGTATAAACAATTTTTTGGCGTTTGTTTTCGTTGTAAGAAAAAGGGTCATAAACAAATGGATTGTCGTGTTTAGGAACAATTAATAGAAAAGCAAATTCTGTGTCATCTTCACAATCAATTTGTTTAATGTCTGGTAATTTGAACAAGAATTCTTCAAATTCCCAAAATTTTTTAGCATTTAAAATAGACTCTGGCGCAACGAATCATATGTGCAAATTTGATTGGTGTTATGATCGTTTGGAAACACTAAGGAATCCTATATGTATTGGTGTAGCTAAAGATAAAGAGAAACTGATTGCAACCCATCGTGGTAGTATTTGTGGATACGCCGGTAATACGTTAGTTAACATGAAAGATGTGTTATATATTCCAGGGCTTCGAGATAACTTATTGTCCGTTCCAAAATTAACTACAAATGGTATAAATGTCGAGTTCTATAAAAAAGTAGCTGTATTCAAGAAAAATAATAATATAATTATGAAAGCAAATAAGAACGGTGGTCTATATGAAATAAAATTAAGGACTGAAAAGAACAAAGAAACCAATTTAACTACCGCGGAAACTAACAAATTATGGCATTCTAGAATGGGTACTGTAAGTGATACGAGTTTACAAGAATTAGTACGTAATAAGATGGTTGAAGGTATAGATAGATAAATTCTCTCCCGTTGGTATGTGTGATACATGTATTCAAGGCAAGCAAAGCCGTAATCCCTTTAGTAGAAGTCGTTCAAAGACAACACGTGTTTTAGAAAGATGTATGTGGACCTTTTCATCCCCAAACTTGGGATGGTTATAAGTATTTCATTAGTTTTATAGACGATTTTAGTCACTTCACTTATATTTATCTGATGAAAAAGAAATCAGAGGTTTTTAAACTTTTTGTTGAATATGAAGCCATGGCAACCGCTTTACATAGTATACATAGTTCAATGGTTACAGTAGATCAGGGTCGAGAATACTCATCCAATGAGGCAAAACTATATTTTAAAAGAAAAGGCATTCAAATTCAAACTTCAATGGCTTTTACTCCGCAGCAAAACGGAGTTGCAGAGAGATTTAACCGTACTTTAGTCGAAAAGATACGGTCAATTTTACTTGAGGCTAATGCACCTAAGTTTTTGTGGGGTGAAGCCGCTTTAACAGCAACATACCTAATTAATCGATGCCCAAGTAAAGCTATTAAAATTCTAAAAACTCCTTCAGAGATATGGTATAATAGTAAGCCAAATGTTTCTAAATTAAGAATTTTTGGCTGTAAAGCTTTTGTATGGGTCCCACAACAAAAGAGAAAGAAATTAGATAAGAAATCCGTCCAGATGGTGATGATGGGGTATACTGCAAACGGTTATAGATTATGGAATCCAGATAAGAAAATAATAGTACTATCTAGAGCTGTTCGCTTTGATGAGTCAACATTTCCATTCAAAGAAGAAAAGACTGTAAAATCAGATATCATCATTTTGTATGAAAGAAACGAGCAAGAGGGGGAAATTATTGATAACGTCAATGTCGTTTCTGTGGAAGATAATACAAGTGATAATACTAATGAAAACTCTACTACAGTATTTGAGGATAATTCAGACTATTGTGAAAATGGAAATGAAGGTAGGGCTGAACCAAGAAGGAGTGAACGTTTAAAAAGTAGAGGTCCAGGATACATTACTGGTCGCGCTAATTCTGCAATGTACAATAGCACCTGCATTGAACCACAATGTTTTAAAGATATAGAGAATAGACCAGATAAATTACAGTGGTTAGAAGCAATTGATAACGAAATAGAATCCATGAAAAAAAACGAAGTATGGCAATTAATTCCACGTCCTGAGGGTAAAAAGATTCTTAAGTCAAGGTGGATTTTTAGGCTTAAAGAGGATTCCAATGGAAACCCAATCTGATATAAAGCTCGTTTAGTAGCAAAAGGATTTCTGCAAAAAGCTGGAATAGATTATGAGGAAACTTATTCACCTGTAGCTAAACTTTCTACAATTCGAATAGTTTTGGCAGTTAGTGTTAAAAGACATTTTTATTTACATCAACTTCATGTCAAAACTGCGTTTTTGTATGGAAATTTAAAAGAAGATATTTTTATGGAAATTCCCGATGGCATTGAAGCATCCTCTACTCAAGTATGTCAACTCAATAAATCAATTTATGGACTTAAGCAAAGCTCACGATGTTGGTACACAAAATTTGATGATTTTTTAATTCAATTAAAGTTTAATCGATCAAAACATGATTCCTGCTTGTACACAAAATTTGAAGATAACTATGTTTTATACTTGCTAATATATGTTGATGATGTGTTAATCGCAGGAAATAATATAGATGCGATAGAAAATATTAAAAGAAATCTTAATTCAGTTTTCGAAATGTCGGATTGTGGTCTTCTTGAATATTACTTAGGAACAAAGATTGAATATGATCGAAGAAATGGTATAATGAAACTAAGTCAACATTCGAATGTTGAACGCATATTGAAAAGATTTTCAATGAGCGATTGCAATACAGCAAAGACTCCAATGGAAAAAGGCTTATACCTTTCTCAAAATACATCCAACCAAACAACAAATAATGCCTATCGTGAAATGTTGGGATGTCTAATGTACCTCATGTTAAGTGTTCGTGCAGATATATGTTATCAGATTGGATATATGGGTAGATATGCATTATACAGCTTTGAAACGAATAGTTCGTTATATAACAGGTTCTAAAAATTTTAAACTAATTTATACAAGCAATTTAGATGAAAGAGAAGTCGTTGGATTTGCAGATGCCGATTGGGCTTCAGATGCTGAAGACAGAAAATCTGTAAGCGGCTATTTATTTAAAGTGTTCGGTTGTCCTATATCTTGGAGTAGTAAGAAACAAACGCTCGTGGCAACATCATCTTGTGAAGCCGAATATATTGCTCTTAGTCTTGCCGTTTCAGAAGCTATTTGGATTAGAGGAATTTTAACTGATCTACATACATATATTTTCGGAAGACAATAATGCAGTAACAATTTATAAAAATAATCGAGGTTGTATTGGAATAGCAAAGAACGCTGATAGCAAACGTTCCAAGCATATAGATTTCAAGTTTCATTTTATACGTGACTACGTCTCAAAAGGAATTTTTAAACTAGAAGAAATTTCTACAGAAGCGCAACTTGCTGATATTTTTACTAAATCATTAGATTCAACGAAATTTATAAAGTTTCGCAAAGATCTTCACCTTAGTGATTGAGAGGGGGTATTGTATTTCATTTGTTTCTAAATTACTTGTTTTATATTATATTATAATTTAATTATATTTTCAATCGCATGAGTTGTGACTTTTAAGTTTTATAATATATGTAATTTTTCATTATTCTTAAAATATGTATTTTCCACAATAAAATATTCATTTTAATTTTTGTAATCTGCAATCTATAAATTATAAGAGAGATTTTAAGGCATTATCAATTATCAAGTGACCACGTATCGTCACATAAAATTTTATTCCGTTGCTTCATCCAGCAAAGGTAATTAATTGGTTTATATAGTATTATATATTTTATTCAGACATCTTTGTTCTGCACAGGTTTTCATCTTGATCCGCAGAATCTCTAAAAGGTGACCTTTTATTAAGATATGACACCTGACCTAAAAAATCTTCAGCAATATTTTTGATTACATAAAAAAACCTCGTGGATCATTGGTAACAGAATTTCTAAAGCACTCAACCATATACCGTAGAATTTCTACATTTCATTAAATAATAGCCAACGTATATTTATAATCCAATCCCGTTATATAAAAGAATGTAACCAAATTGTAAATTTATGTAAAATATCATTGTTTCTTAATGGTCCTGGTAAAGTATTAGTATAATTTAAGATTTCCTTATGATGGTACTACATCATAACTGGATAATGTAAGGGAGCAGTTTACTAATTTTTTTCCATTTTTTCTTCATTTCCATTTTTGTATTTTTTTTTTTTTTTTTTTAATATTGTTCAATGATCATTAAATCTAGTTAATAAGCATTGTTTTAATTTCTTTTATTACTTTTTTTTACTATGATCTTTTTTTCTTACCCTACTCCCTAAGATAACATTATGCTAAATTATTTTTAAGTACGAACATAATATGTAAGTTAATTGAAATTGATGTAATATATATATAAACAATTTTGATGTAATTTTAATCAAGTTCTTACAGCAACATTAATCACAACATACCAACATAAATCTTAACATACATATGTACATACATATATCACAATTTAAAAACATCATAGATGTATGTATATGCAACATATTTATCGAGCTCTGGAAGGCCTTCAAGATCTTCGAAAAACTACATTTTTGGTGAGTCAAGTGTTAATAAATAAATATTCCTTATATTCAATTTTTAATGTTACAAAGAAAAGAAATAGAGATAAATAAATAAGAAATAGAGATAAATACATATGTAAAATATGTAGAGATAAATAAATATTTTCTCATGTAATTTTGACTATAAACGGGCTTACCTTTTATTTTATTTTATAGTCATTTATGGCCCACTTAGTATCTGTCATATGTTGATATATTTACACAAATATCTATTTAAAAAAATAGGGAGTCTACAAGTATATCTGTACTCAAACAGTATTTGTTTCAAGAGAGGACCGAACCCCCCTGCCCGACTGTTATCTAGCAGATAAATGGCTCCCGCAGTCCTACTTTTGGAAATTTCTTAAAAATAAGAATTTATTCTTTATTTCAGTAACTTAAAGTATTTTGCTTTAGGTTCATTACAAACTGCGCAATCAGATTATTATTTATGGCGTGCATGTAGAAACCTTAAAAGACCAGTTGTACCAGTCTTCCTTGCGAACTTCTTGTGGAAAGGGAAATAGCGGATTTATATACCAAAAAAGCCCCTGGCGTTGATAAAAAAAGTAACAAGATGTTAATTGAGTTGCCCAGTATAGGTCGCAGAATTATTCTTTTTGTTTTTAATGCCACCTTACGTCTTGAATACTTTTATTATGATTCCTAAACCAGGAAAAGACTACACATAATTCTTGCAAAAAAAACCGATTTCAAAACAGATAGAAGGGCACCAATTCTAAAATAAAAATGTAAGAAGTAAACTGTAAGAATTAGATTTAAACCAAATAAAAGATGCGCCAAGATTAGAGGGGAAAAAATAAAGACTATTTGAATGTCAAAGCTCTCCTTATTACTGTTCAAAAATTAAGCTATTTTCACCAGCATCCGTCTTTTATGGGGGCACCACTCAAGCCTCTGTCTATAATGGTTTTAAAGATGGGTTCACATAGATCAAATAACATCACCTATTCGGACACCCTTTAATTTACAATTTTTAATTAAAGACCTGTTGTTATAGAGGATTTGGGCACAAAGATTCTTTGTAAATTTCAACTATCTGTCTATAACGGTTAAAAAGTTTAACCATATATATCAAATTACATGAACTATTGGGACACCCTTTACATTATAATTCTAAATATTTATAATTGTTATTATACCAGAGAAAGTAGTGGATATTTTGCCTAATTTTCAAGTTTTTGTGTTTAACGGTTCAAAAGATAGGGCCATATAGATCAAATTACATAATTTATGGGGACACCCTTTAGTTTCTAAATTCAAATTGTATACTTACTAAAGTGGACTTTGCAATACAGGTTCCTTGTAAATTTCAGCTGTCTGTCTGTAAAAGTTCAAAAGTTTGGCCACAAACATAGAATTACATTAACTATTGGGACACCCTTTTATTTCCAAATTCAAATTTTATACTTTTTGTTATAGCTGACTACAGGTTCTTTATAAATTTCAGAGGTCTGTGTACAACTGTTCAAAAATATGCCCACATAAATCAAATTAAATGAACTATTGGAGCACGCTTTAATTTAAAATTTGGAATATTTATACATTTTACTATAATGGTCATAGTAATCGACATTCTGTCAAATTTTCAAGTTTTTGTCTATAACGGTTCAAAAGATAGGCCCAAATAGGTCAAATTACGTCGCCTATGGGGACACCCTTTAAATTTTAAATTTATTTTTTTATTAATTTCTGCGGTTGGGAGCTATAGCGACACGCAATTTTTTAAAATTTTAATTTGGTGCCCTTTACGGTTCATAATACACGTAAAAAACATGTATGTTGTATGGGGACACCCTTTAGTTTTTAATATAATGAACTGTTTTTAAAATGGTACCAACCTGAAAGCATAATCTTTCAAATAAAGAAAAAAAATTAAAATCGGTTTAGAAATGGCTGAGTTCTGCGGTTACATACATAAAAAAAGCAACATTCAGACGAATTGATAACCTCCTTCTTTTTTGAAGTCGGTTAAAAAGTAGAGTCATACAGACCTATAAGCCTGTATGACTCTCTGTATGTTTGAGAGAATATTAATAATGAAGCTGAATCCAATTCTTAGCGCGAAAGGATGCATTCCGAACCATCAATTCGGCTTCAAAAAACAACATAGTACGATCCAACAAATACACAGATTAGTAAATGTAATTAAAACGACCTTTGAAGAAAAAAAATACTGTTCTGCGCTCTTTATCGACGTTTCTCAAGCATTCGATAAGGTTTGGCACGAAGGCCTAATATTTAAGCTATAGCTGAACTTGCCCGAAAACTTGTATAAGCTCTTAAAAGATTATTTAACGAATCGCAAGTTTTTACTAAAAGAAGGTGATTTTTTAAGCTCGCCACAGCTCATTGAAGCCAGAGTTCCCCAAAGTAGTATTTTGGGACCAATTTTATATTTACTGTACACATCAGAGATGCCAATTAGCACCCTAGTCCACACATCAACATTTGCAGATGACACAGCTTTTTTGAGTATTCATAAAAGTGAGTATTCATGTTATTATGTTATATGTTATTCATGTTATGCATTAAGCGATGTAGCTTAATCCGTTTTCAGCATTATATGCATATATATACTTTGGGTGGTGTTGTTGTAAACATCATTTATTTAACCAAATATACACAGATAAGGAATACGAGAAACATTGCATTTAATCAATGTTTACCTAACAAAGTTTGATTTGATACTGGATTAGTATCAGCTAAAAACGGATGTTAGTGCAAAACAAATAACAAAAATTGTTCTCAATGCTAACCGAAGGTTGGCTGCAGCAATAACAAATACAAACTTGTAAATATTAAGAAAAATAACAAACAGAAGGGGAGGCTTTGGAAATTTATAAAACTAATCTTTAACGACCAGGAAAATATATTTTGCTTTGCTACTTCTTTAACTGGAACAATACCGTTACCGGCGTGCTCAATTTGTTTATAAAATTACAATATGTTAATTAAAAAAACAGTTTTTTCCTCTCCTGAATATTTGTGTATTGTTGTGACTTTTATGTTTTGGCGTGCAATATTTATGTCTGTATGTACGAGTATATAAACATTGAATACAAATTATTTAGTAAGGCTTAATTGAGTTATTATATGTGATTATTGAAGAGATAAAGAATTATGATTAATAAACATAACTTATTTTCGAAAAGAGTACAATTATTTGAAGGTTATTCTAATGTGTTATTTTAGTTTATCAAAAACATCAAGCCATAAAAACTGCCTATTGATTGCTATAGTAATAACTTTCCAACCAACATTGTTTTTTATAAATCAAATTAAACTTATAATTTCTTAAATACATAAGTTATTTAGTAATTCTTATCACAGTATTGATTATACTTATTAAAGAAGCTAAGAACATACCCTTCGCGGAATTCTTCACGAAACTGTAGTACTAATATATTATGGTCTTCTATCTACAGAAGTATCCCACATTTATACATTTTTTTCTATTTTTTTAAAAAATTAACAAAACCTTATAACAAATTGTCTAATTTCCAAAGTTATTGGAACTATAATGGTTCACGAGATAAGGCTATATACGTAAAATTAATTCACTTATGGTGACACCCTTTAATTTTTTATTTAGTTAATTTTTCATTCCTTTATTACTTGGTACTATAGTGATACACATTTAAAAAAAATTTATTAACCAAATAAGTTAAAATCACGGTTTCGGTATGGTTTAATTTTTAAAATAATCCTATCAGGGGTATTTTTTCCCTCCAAGTATTTCTCTTTTCACTGTTTTTCCAATCCTGAATAATTCCCTCAAAAACTTTTCACGTCAAAAAAAGATTCTCCTTATAGTGAATAGGAACTGTATTTTTTATGTAAATATTTAAGTAATCTGTGGTTTGTAATAAACCACCGAAATTATGTTAAATCACTGAGCATTTCCAGCATATATTAAGTCACTTCAATCTGTCCGTTAACTCGAGAATATTAAATCCGTCCGCAAAGGTCTACGAAAACTTTAATGTTTCTTGTTTCTTCTCCCTGTAGCAAAATTATTGCACCAATTCTAAACATTTTATTAATTTTTAGGGATCCGTACCCAAAGGGTAAAAACGTAACCCTATTGTTTTCGCTACAATGTCTGTCCGTCTGTCTGTCAGCGCCTTTTTCTCTGAAACCGTAATAGGTAGACTCTTGAAATTTTCACAGGTGATGTATAGCTGTTGCCGCTATAGCAACAAATACTAAAACTTATAGGGTGTTCCGACAGAGAGGTGTTATTCACGAATATGTGTTTATTTATTGAACTGTAGGATGCATACACTAAAACTTTACAAACAGTAATTAAAACTTAGTTCGCTTTATAAACAAGTCTAAAAAAATTAATCTAAAAATTAAAGGGTGTTCCGATAGTGGTGTGATTTACTTGTATAAGGCTTAAGTTTTGAACCACTCTAGATTCTTGAAATTTTCACAAAAGGTGTATAACTATGGCCGCTATAGCAATAAATACTAAAACTTATAGGGTGTTCCGGAAGTGATGTGTTAATTCCCTTTATGTCTTTTTTTCTTGAGCTATAGGATGCAATCACTTAAAATTTGCAGACAGTGATTTAAACTATGTTCGCGTTTTAAGCAATTATACAATATTAAACCTAAAAATTAAAGGGTGTTCCGATAGTATATGGCATAGGTTTTGACAGTAGACTCTTGAAGTTTTTACAGGAGGTATATTACTATAGCCACTATAACAAATAGTAAAAATTAAAGGGTGTGCCGACAGTGACGAGATTTGCATGAACATTGACTAATTTTTTAACCATAACAGATAGACTCTTGAAATTTTAACAAATGGTATGACCCCTATAAAAACAATAAAAATTTGAAGGGTTTTCCGATAGTGACATGTTTTGCATGTATAACGACATATTTTTTGAACCGTAATAGGTAGACTCTTCCAATTTGTATAGAAGATGTGTTGCCATGGCGTTATGACAATTACTAAAAATTAAAGGGTGTTCTGACCGTGATATGTTTCTCACGCATATAACTTATTTTTTAATAGTAATAGGTACACCATTAATATATTCATAGAAAGAGAATTGCCATGGCCGCTATAACAAATAAAATAAATTAAAGGGAGTTCCGACAGAGACATGATTTGTACGAAAATAACCTTATTTTTTGAACCATAATAGGTAGACTCTCGAAATGTTTACAGTAGATGTTGTACTTCGGCCACTCTTACAATAACTAATATCTAAAGGGTGTTCCATCAGTGACATATTTTTCACGTACATATATTACCTAATTTTTTGAACCGCAATAGGTAGGCGCATGTATAATTTTACAAAAAATTTATTAGCATGGCCGCTATAACAACAATTACTAAAATTTAAAGGGTGTTCCAACAGTGATGCAATTTTCGCGATTATGACTTTAATTTTAAAATTAAAGGGTGACTTATAAGACATGAAAAAATGTATAACTTGCATTTTTAAAGTTGTACTAAACATAGTACGGAACCCTACGTGTGTGAGTCTAACTCGCACTTGAGTGATTATTATTGAATTTTAATTAAAAAAATTTTTTATCAGGTTATTCTTCTTACTTACATTCAAAGTGCATGGATTACTTACTTTATTTTGAACAGCTCCAATGAAGGGAACAAAAATTTTACGGGAGATTCCCGAAATCTTTTTTTCCTTTCGAGAGAAATAAAAATTTTATGGAATTTATTTTTATAGAAATAATTTCTGACGGTAAAAAAATTTTAGTCGGTTGTGCCTATAGGCCAAATAAAAGGATTCCTTTTTCAAATTTTTTTGCAGCGCTTGAAACACTTGCTGTTGAATATAACGAAGTAATCATAACTGGGGACTTTAATTCGAATCTTCTTTTAGAATCAATATTAAATGATAATATGCTATCTTTTGAACTTACTGCCACCAATACAGTTAATCCAACACACCATACTACAACCAATAGAACTTTGCTTGATATTTTCTTTGTTTCCAACATATCAAACGTTTTATTATATGACCAGGTGTCTGCTTCATGTTTTTCGAAACATGACTTAATATTTTTGACATACAACTTTAGAGTTCCTCTGACACAACATAAAATTTATTTGCGCGATTTTAAGAACATTAACTATAGTTTATTACAAGAAAATATATCATATATCGATTGGGAGCAGGTGTACTATATGCCATCTGTAGATGAGCAAGTGTTATTTCTTGAAAACACTATTCAGCGTCTATATGAAAACACAGTTCCAATTAAATCTATAAATACATCCGCTAGTACAAAACCCTGGTTTTCTTCTCATATAAAATTCCTAATTCATCAACGGGACCTTGCTTACTTAAGGTGGAAACGTTTCAGAACGCCAGAGTTGAAAGAAGTATTTAAAGCTGCCAGAAAGAAAGTGAATATGAGCATTAGAATTGCAAAAACTGAGTATTATTCTAGACGTTTTACCTATGCAGCTGGTTGCAAGCAAACATGGAAATACATTCGGGAAATTGGTATTGGTAGTACACAAAATGTTTTTAATGAGCAAGTAGATGTTGAAGAGCTAAATAGTTTCTTCATGAATATACCTTTTGTAGCTGCAGACGAAAGCTTTTATAATTTTCCCAGTTTAGATTTAAATTATTCTGAAATTGGTCATAATGTCTTTCAGTTCTCTTGCGTAAGTCAATCTGAAGTTTATTCTTGTTTTAAATGTATTAAGTCAAATGCAGTGGGCTGCGACAATATACATCCAAAATTTATTCAGATATTATTTCCAGTAGTCTTGCCATATATAACACATTTATTCAACACCATCATAATGACCAGCACCTTTCCGAACAGGTGGAAATGTGCAAAGGTAGTACCTATACCGAAAACAAATTCAGAATTTAGGCCAATAGCTATCTTGTGTTATTTGTCTAAGGTGCTCGAAAAAATTCTACAAATTCAAATTTCGGGACATATCAAGGAAAATAAATTATTGTCTGAATACCAATCAGGTTTTCGCTCTAAGCATAGCTGTGTATCTGCCTTATTGGATGTTTCTGAAAATATACGACGTGAACTGGATGAAGAAAAATTAAATTTCTTAATTCTTCTTGACCACTCAAAAGCCTTCGACTCTGTTGACCATAGCACACTCTGCAATAAGCTTCGGCATTTCTTTAAGTTCTCTAACAATGCAACACTTCTTTTGTCTTCATATCTTTCGAATCGTTTGAAATTTGTGTCTTCTAAAAATTTTCAATCATCTTTACAACCTTTAACAAGAGGTGTGCCACAAGGGTCCATTCTGGGACCACTACTTTTTTCAATTTATGCCAACGATTTGCCAAAACAGCTTTTGCATTGCAAAGTTCACATGTATGCAGATGATATACAGTTATATTTGAGCAGTCCAGTATGATCTATTGATGAAAATATTGTTAGGGTTAATGATGATTTGGATAGAATTTTTCGTTGGGCAACAGCGAATGGACTTTGTTTAAATCCCCATAAATCAAAGTGCTTAATAATTCGAAAGGGATCGCTCGATTCTGTTATCGATGTTAACATTCTAATAAATGGGGAAAGGATCAACATCGTTAATGCTGCAAAAAACCTTGGATTAATGTTTAATAATACACTTACTTGGACAAACCATGTTAATACCCTCGTAGGCATGTTAAGCTAAGGTGCCTTTGGCCGACACAATTTTATACTCCCTTAGGGATAAGGAAACTTCTTGCAAAATCCTATCTTCTTCCAGGTTTAATTTACGGCTGTGAGCTTTTCGCAAACTGTGACTCAATTAGTAAAAGGAAATTAAACGTTTTATATAATAACATAATTAGATATGTGTTTGGCTTAAGAAGATATGACCGTGTATCTAATTTTTCCGCTCAACTTTACGGTGTTTCGTTTGATAATCTTCTTAACATACGCGTTCTATTATTTTTGCACAAGATTATTTATTCGGAAGCTCCACAATATCTTATAGACAAGATTAGGCTTGCCAGATCACTCAGAGGAAGAAAGATTATAATTCCTTTACACCGTCGTCATGTATCTGAATGGCACTTCTTTATACATGCGGCGCGCCTTTGGAATATTCTTCCCCAAACTCAACAACTCAATAGCAACGCAAATAGCTTTAAACATTTTTTGTTTGTTTTTTTTTTTGCACAACAGTGAATTGTAATTCTTTTAATTGTAATGTATTTGTTATAGTATAAACTTTTTATAGTTAATATAGCTTAAGTGTATGTACTTGTATTAATGTGTAATCCCAAAATATAATTTATAAACTCCACTTTCCTATACTTTAAATATAAGATTAAATCTTGTTGTATAGGAATTGACAAAATAAATAAATAAATAAATAAAAATAAATAAATAAATAAAAATTTACAATCGTTATTCACAATATTTTCTTTTTAAATGCAACCAATATGTGAACATAATCTTTCAATTAAATAAAATTAAAAATCGGTTCAGACAGAAATGCCGTAGTTCTGAAGAAACAGATATAAAAAGAAAAATACAGAGGATTTGTTAATCTGCCTCCTTCTTGGAAATCGGTTACAAAGTGATAAATAATTTGTTGTTCACAATATCACGCATGAATGCGAAAAGTTCTCATCAAAATTACTTGCAGATTATTGATGTGCATGTTGATATCTGCCGCTAAGGAGAAAAAATATTTTTTTAAAGATAAGATATGCAATTTTTCAACAAGTTCTGTGAACATCCAATCCTATAGCTAAAATGCTTTTGTTGTCTTAGATTTTTAGTAAGTGATTTTTGGACTGTTTATTTGTTTTTTATAATTTTTGGCCGACCTTATTTAAGTATTTTCGACGTGGTGTACTTAAGATCGGATTATTATTTTAAGATATTTAGTGCTTCCTAAATCAATTTTCTCCCAAACTAAAAGAGATAACCTAGACATGTAAGCATATTTTTCAAGCACTATCTAAATTAAAAAAATCTTAACATTTGAATTACTAACAAAATTTGTATAACATTACAAAAAAATTGTATGCCCGAGGTACCGAACTTTGGGGGCTGACCCAAAAGTCCCCCTTTACCATAGGGGCCGACCGCCCGCATTATTCAAAAATATCTCTGCTTGGTATTTATTGTCACAAACGCCTTAAATAAATAATATAAATTGAAAAAATTTTCTATTTTATATGTCATATCAAATAATTTTTCTGAAGTTAAAATTAACGAAATTTCTTCTTTTAAACAGCTCTTTTTTCATATTTATGTATTGAACACTGTTGTCAATTTGGAAATTTTGCAGCTAAATCTAGCGTTTTTGTAATGTTAATCGTGGCGAAAATGGTCTCTTAAAGATCATCGGGAAATCTAGCGATTTTTAAATTGATTTTAAGAGATACAATTTTTGTCAAATTTGGGGGGACCAAAAACTCTTTTTATACAGAGTGAATGAAAGTTAAAAATTATTTTCATGACTTTGTGGTTCTCACATCTTTCATGAGAGAACCACGACTTCTCAGCAATAGCACGTTTAGTGCCGTTTTTTAAGTTAAAATAAGATATATGTACATAAGTGTTAAATATCTAGCTCTGAGTTAAAATTTTATTCACATAAAATCGATCGTTACGGTGACTAAGTGGTAGATGACATGATTTTTTTTAAAACACTTGCAAATTGTATCGAATACCGTAAATATAACAGAACAAAAATAATCTTATTTTTTCAAAAATATATGGGACGAATGACTCCACCAATATAAGATGTAAACAAAACAACAACTATATCTGGATGTGCTTTGGTAGGCAAGTAAGTAATTTGTGGGTTGCATTTGTGTCATTTCAGCAAAAGGTATTAGATACTACGCATGTAAAATTTAGTTACAATTTTTAACTTAATTGTAACCGTATTGTAATAAAAAAGCCTGAGGGCAATAGATTCTTAAAAACTTTGTGAGGATTTTCGACATTCCAAGTTCTGTTTGATCACATAACCATTAAGAATGGGCTTTATCAAAAAACGTTGAAAATAGAACCGTACTAACCTTCGCACTACCAAAGCTCTTTATGTACGTATTGACCCGAAACCCATCCGGGTGGGTTCTTAAGATATTGCACATATTTTAAATAATAATTTTGCATTTACTACAAAAATTTATAAATTTACGACATAGAAAATTTATAAAAAAACAATTTTAGAAAGTACCGTTACAAGTACTTATCCATGCAGCGATAAATGTGTATATCAGAGCGTCGTACTAAATAGTGTAAGTAAGTAAGTAAGTAAGTAAGTAAGCATGGCACAGTAATATACTTGATTTTTAAAAACACATATTTCACTATAAATACAAAAAATATACAAAAGTCATCCTTTTTACATCGCCTAGGAGCTCATAGTATTATTCGATCTTCCTTGATGGGTCCAACACTAACAACAAAGAATTTGAATAAAGCCGATACGTTGTAAATTTATAATAAGTTTCGCGATTGTAGACATAATATGTAGATATTCCAATAAGAAAGCCGAAACTGTGTATGCTCGATGGAATCAAAATAAGTCAAAAAAAAACGTACTTGGACCCTAATAATCACTGACGAATTTATGCCCATTCTTGGTATTCTAATTAAATCTGGCTGCCACGCAAACAAAGAATCTATACCAGAGTTGTGGAAGAAAAATGTATGTCCCCTTTACAGAGCAACTATGTCTAGAAACAGATTCGCACACATAATGAGATTTCTTCAAGTCAAGCTAGATCTTTTCGCTTGCAATCGCAAAAGGATGCACCAATAGCGGATATCATTGGAAAGATTAACGAAAAATTTTAAGTCTCATTACTGACCGCATGAGTCTATTACTGACGCATGAGACGAACAGTTGCTAGAATTCCGAAGTTGATTAAAGTTCATGCAGTACATTGCCATAAAAACCTGCAAAGTATGATATTAAAATATAATGTACATGTGACTCTGAAACGTTTTATTCGTTGAATGGACAAATATATACCGGATAGATGGAAACGCAGAGAGATGTAAATCAAGGCACACGTTCACCTTAATTCGCATCTCTCAAGGATTAGTTGCTCCATACAAGGGAACGGGTAGAAATGCGAAAGATCTACTCTCTTGGTAGTTAATTTTAGTAGGTATTTAAAAAAAAATAAAAGATATTTGCCAAATGATTTCAAGTCTTCGAGTAACCGAAATATAAAGTCGAGCCTTTTTGAATTTTCCAAAACTGTAACAATAATATCTTACGTTCCCGGTAAAAATAGATCTGTAGCACTTTTGTCAACAATGCATCAAAATAAAAACATAGCTGGACTCGGTCCAGTTATGTCATGTATTATAGTCATGTATTGTAATAAGTCTAAGAGCAGCGTAGATACCATGGACAACATGCTGTCGCAAAGAGGAACATGACGTTGGCCTCTTGCTTTATTTTTTAACCTTATTGATACAGCGCACATAGGGGTATTTTGCTAATCTAGCCGGACATTACTTTTTTTTAGTTTATATTGGCTCTAAAAATGTACTGAGTGCCCCTAGGTTAATGAAACTTTGCAGAAAAATCTGCTATGGTCATAGGCTGTTAGTGCTGTAAAATAGGATAGAGGAGAAAAAAGTTCCCCTTGGAAGAACTAATCCTACCTCTGAAAAATGCAAGTTTTTTTTTTATTTTCCAGTAATTTTGTTTGGCAATTACAACTTTTAAGGGCAAAGAGTGTTCAAAAACTTAAATTTGGGCTCAAGAGATTCTTAAATGCCATTTTTAGCCCCGCCCTTTTGTGGGCGGTGAAATAAAAAATTATTTGAAAAAATAATGCAATTATTAAAAGAAAACGATAACATACTTCTTAAAACCATAAAAATTTATTTTTATGTGCAATCCCACCCCCAAAACGTCCCTGTGAAAAAAATTTTTTTATTTTTTTTTTGCCAATTTCCTAAAAATATTCATTTTTAAGCTTTCCAATGCCTACCCAATCCCCCCGGCCCCCGCCTCCTAAGAATATTATTAAAAAAATATTTTTGTAATTAGTTACTTTATAGTATTTTATTTATCGGAAAATTTTTATTCATAGTAATAACTTAACTTATGATTGTAACGATAAATTTTATTTAAAATTATAACAATTAATTTATTTAAAACAACTTTTCCTTTGCACTAAGGTGATGATGAGTGCCATGGTTCTTCTTCGTCGGATTCTTCAAAGACCTCTTCCGAATCTGAATCCTCTTCAGCGTTAAGTACAGTTATTTCTGCAGCTAATTCAGGATTGGTAAAAAATTTTCTGCTAGTGTTACCATCGTTGATGTTTCCAAATCCAGCTTGCGGTACACCCACTACTAGCCCTAATTCACTTCTAAATTTTTCTTGGATTTTTTTTCCTCGCGTTAACAATGGCTTTGTCCGCATCAGATTTTTTTTGCCATTTTTTCACTGTCAGTTTATATGACAGGTAATATGCTTTCAAATAGGCGTGTTCTGGTGTGTAGAGTAGATAGTCCGAAAGAAAGGGCATCTACGTCTAAATCTCTTTTCATATTTAAATTGTTTTTTATACAGGTAATAACAGTGTTAGATGTAATGATTTAAATGAAAAACATCTACCTTCAGTTATTAAAAACCAAAACGTTTTATGAATATACAAGGGTTTCTTACTCGTATTTACCTATCCAAGAAAAGAAAAACATAAAAAGGTAAAGTTTTCAAAAAATCGCAATAAAAAAATGGCGCAAAAACGCGCAACGTATTTTTTACATTTTAAAAGTAGAGATCGTAAGTTTTGTAGTGATATATAACATTTTTAGGATTGCGATGGAGATCACTCTTAAAAAGTTTTTCACTTTTTTTTTACCAAAAATTTTACAAAAAAACCTTTTATAATTTTGAACGAAATTTTTTATCATTAAAAAGTAATAAAAAAAAATCTAAAAATTAGCATAAGTAGCTACTAATAAACCCATTTACATATAAAAAAGTCAATACATAATCTTTATTCGTTTAGCCACCAAAAAATATATTGCAAACCTCTCAAAATCGTTTAAAGTCAATAACAACGTATGCGATTTACTTAACTTTCCTGAATTTAACAGTGTCCCAAAACGTCAAATCTTATGCAAAAGCCTTAAAAATTCACTATGCGATGCAGAATTTTGTTGTCTGTAGAGCTGCGTACTTAAATTTTTACATTTCTCAAAATTAATTTTTGGCCTAATGTCCGGCTAGATTGGCAAAATACCCCTCTGTGCAACGGCTAAATTAGTCTAATTAAATTTATTTAGTAAATTTAATTAATTTATAAGTTGTTTTACTTCGAATGTTTTACTACTGCTACAATTAAAATTCTTTTTTAATTATTGTAAGTTTTTTCAAGTTTTATTGAAATATGTTTTTAACAAAACAAATTCTATTGATTTGAATAAAATTAGTTTATATGAATAAATCTTATGTAGAACTCAGTAAAAATTAAGTTGACTAAATTATTTTTGTCGTTAAGCTTTTACTATTTCTTTTTTTTTTGTTTTTTTGTTTATATTACCTACGATATTTGGTTCAGTGTGTTTTGATGATATCAGCAAATGGCGTGGCGAAGAAGAGGAAAATAAATTCCACTATCTTTGTCAATACCTTAGGTTATTGTCCAGTCGGTATTACAGCTTTGTTTCATATTTTTACAAAATATAGAAGAGAGGTGTGGACGCAATGCTAATTGTCAAATATGGGAAGTTCACGAAACTGCTTAAAAATATTAACTAAAAAAACACTGTGGATAGTGGAGAAAATTAGATGAGTGTCTTTGGATCAATAATAGTCGTAAGCAATTACATACATTTAATTGTGTGTGTTCCTCTCATAACCTCTTCTTATACCATGTATACAACTTTAATTACATAAGCTCTTTGAATTACTTTTTTGAACCACGACGTTTCCACTCCACATTCTTAATTCGATTTGACATTTGTTCTTTGTTGTAGAGAACATTTATTTACAAATAATTTAAATTGTTTATTTGTTGACAAATTTTTTATTTGTCGCAGTTGAGCAAGAAGTGGCTAACTCAACTTTGTTAAAACCGTATTTTCTTAATTAAAATTTTTTTAAAAATAAATACATTATATTAAGATTAAAACGTTAAATAATAACTAATATTCACTAACTTTTACCTACTAATAATACATAATACATCAGTAACATTGTTTCAAAAACATAAATAAGGGCTAATGTAATTTAAATTAAATTTTAGTAAATATACACAGCTATTTGACTGAATCAAAACTGTAACTAGTGAACAAAGTTAACAGTTTATTGCCTCAAAATGCTCACGTAAGGTAGAAATATATACATGAATCAAAGTCAAGAATTTAATGTAAGTAATTTACCTCAATTTTTACCAGGTAGATTACAAAGTTTAGGAAGTCATCCTTCAGCAGAAAAAGCGGAAGAAGATATACAATAATCTTCTAAAATTCACCTACTTAAACTTGAAAACACTTGTGACCCATCAAAATGATGGAAATTTTCATACAGCAAATATTACATTAGTAAAAAATCTAAAAAGCGTTTACTCCTTCAGAATATTTTTTTTTAATATAACAAACTTTTATTCAATATAAAGTTTAAAAATTTGAACTCTAAACATTATTAATTACACTGTGCTCGAATTTGACACTTTTTTTTAACAAGCTGGGCACCCTACTGGTAAAGCTAATTCGATTACGCTGAATTCAATGGCATTAGCCGTTTTTAGAAGTTAGTATTTGCGATATTCGCGATTTAAAATTTGTAAGCTAAAGTACAAAAAAATTGTAATACTTTTGGGATCATTTTTAAATTTAAATCAATTCAACTCTGTTGAATAAACACAAGATTACATGCCATTATAAAAACACGGTCATTTTCGTTTGCGCAAAGTAATTAATTTGCAATTTTTTTTTTGATTCTTCTCTTAAAGAAGATGTAAAAAGAAAAATGAAAACTAAATATTAAAACAAATAACAAAATATTTTACATGAAAAATGTAAAACAAGATGACTTTTTAAAAATCGTAGATACAAACCAAGGTATATTTATCTACGTGAGCTAAGATAGCGTCGACGAAATAGCGTCGATTTTTGGAAATTAAAAACAGGGAAAAAACGGGGGAAAATAAATACTCTGTAATGGGGAATTTTACTAATAGCGTAGATTTTTACTAATAGCGTCGATTTTGGGAATTAAAAACCGGGGAAAAATAAATACCTGTAATAGCATAGATTTTGCTGATTTTTCCCATGGAAACTATGATACTCCCAGGAAAAATGACTATATATTTTGAAAATATAGACTTTAATGAACATTTTGAAGCAATCGTGCTAAAAATCCGCAGAGCCGTTCCCGAGAAAAGTGGCTTCATCCCTAGTGGGCACAAAAAACCGTTGCTGATTTTTCCCATGGAAACTATGATACTCCCAGGAAAAATGACTATATATTTTGAAAATATAAACTTTAATGAACATTTTAAGCAATCGTGCTAAAAATCCGCAGAGCCGTTCCAGAGAAAAGTGGCTTCATCCCTAGTGGGCACAAAAAACCGTTGCTGATTTTTCCATGGAAACTATGATACTCCCAGGAAAAATGACTATATATTTTGAAAATATAGACCTTAATGAACATTTTGAAGCAATCGTGCTAAAAAATCGCAGAGCCGTTTCCGAGAAAAGTGGCTTCATTCCTAGTGGGCACAAAAAACCGTTGCTGATTTTTCCCATGAAAACTATGATACTCCCAAGAAAAATGACTATATATTTTGAAAATATAGACTTTAATGAACATTTTGAAGCAATCGTTCCAAAAAATCGCAGAGCCGTTCCCGAGAAAAAAGGATTTATCTGGAGTAGGCTCTTCATACACATTTACGACAAAACACAACTCTGGTACAATGCTGTTAAATTTAGTATGTAGTACTTTATTTAACACAAATATACCTTTTTACTTACCGTTTCTTATTGATGAAGTTCATTTGATTCAATTATTAAATTAATTTATAAAACTTTGCCGTTTCCTTTAAAAATTTACCAAAATTGTAAAAACTATTCTCTTAAATCTATGGAGTAGTTAAAGAAAAGTAGTCGAATTTGAAGTAGTTAGAGAAAAATATTCGACCTTGAGTTAGCATAAGAATAACAAATGTGTATGTTGATAAATAGTTCGACTAATAAAATTAATGTTATTATTTCATTATTACGAATATTTTTCAACAATTTGAAAACCCCTTTTTTAATTTGGGATTTAAAACTATACCAATTTTTATTTTAGTTGGTTAAAAATCGCTATTCTGAAAAATTTTAATTATGCGACAATTTGTCAACACACTTCTAGTAAATGTAGCAAAATTAAAAAGCGGTTGATTTTTAATAAATTCAACCGCTTTCTATAAATATTACCACCACGCTAACATAGATCAATGGAAAAACTTAAGGGCAACGATAAGATTTATTTTATTTATTTATTTGTTGTAACTTTAACCACTCTTTTTAGAACCCGATAAAGAGTTAGGGAATAACTTCATAGACCAAAGTGTCTTCCTTTTTTGAAAACACAAGAACTTTAAAATCCTTTAACTATTTTGCTAAACAAAAACAACAAAGTCTTAAGCTGATGGTATTGAAGCAGTGGCAAAGGCTGCAAAACAGACTGAAAAGAATTTTAAGACTTGATTATTTAATTAAGGTAAATAGATGAGCTAAGGAATTTAAAATAGAAATTACAATTTCAAATTATCTTTAATTTTCTTAGCTTAATTTATTAGGCAATAAATGTGATTTATCTATAGTTTTACCCAAAGCATTTCAATTTGGCGATGATGTTTTCGAACTATTGGATTCCTTTAATAGCAACATATTGGTAAATGATAAGCAAATATGGGATTGTTTGGAGTCAGCCGATCACTCTTAACCGGATGGTTAATGATAATTCTGGCTTTGAGCTGTTTACGGATTTAATTTTAGCCGACTATTTGATAGACAAACAATTGGTATCTAAGGTGCGTTTTAGTATAAAAGCTATACCCTGGTTTGTATCAGATATTGTACTCAGTATTTGAAATGTTTTGCAGAATGCGTGAAATTGCTCCAGATTTGTATAGTTACCTGGGCGAAGCTCAACTTGTAATTTTTAAAGGTGACTTGAATTATCGCAAACTATTGGGAGACATGTGTTGGGATCCTACTGAAGATTTCATTACTTGCATTCGAGGTTTTCATCCAACAAACTATTATACTTTGCGCACCATAAAAGTGATTTAGTATGTGGTTTACCTCAGGGCAATGCCGAAGAACTACAATGTTTCGATAGCCAAGGGATGATATCCGGAGAATATGGTGTCATACATTTTATGGAGAAAAATGAATGCGATTGTAGTGAAACCAAAAGGAAATAGTATGATACTTCTAATTGCACAAAAGGGAAAAGTTTATGACAGTCTATTGTTTTAATTTTTTTGACCTTAATTTTTATAACAATAAAAGTTTACAAAAAATAAATGTTTCTAAAAAAAACTAAAATTTTATAAATTTGTTTCTTTTTAACTTTCAGAAGTATTAAGGAAGATTGAATAATTGGATGGTTATATAGGGTATATGTTTTTTGAAAGTTTTGAGTAGCGCTTCCCATATAATAATAATTATCACATTTGAATTGAAATACAACTCTGTTATAATCGGTTGATTTTTATAACACTGGCAACATTGAAAATCTACCGGAATTTAATATTCGTTGTGCGTAGTTTCCGTTTCATCTAAAAAAAAATTAATCGTTAGAAGCTATCAATTTGTGTTGAACAAGGAAAAGCAAGAGTGTGTGTTGTGTAAGGAAAAGTAAAATTAACAAAATAAATAAATAACTAGTAAAAAAAGTGTTTTGTGAAAAGGTTAGTAAAAGTACATATGTATTTTAATTAAAAATTTATTTTTTATAAATATAAATGCAATACTGTTTGTCGAATTTTGGGCACAGTACGCTTGCCCTCGTGTTTGATTGAATATTTCATTAATTATAATATTTTATACTATCTTTAAAAATAACTTAAACAGTTTCTACGATAAAAGAATCCTACTAATTGTAGTTTAAAGCTTTCCTTCAACGAAACATTTCTTGAAGCCAAAATTGCAATATGAAGATTTATGTTTTGCAACTAGTGTTGCAAATTGAAATAAAAACCCGTCCACAGTTCATGGGAAATTTTTACAATTAAATAATAATAATAATATTTATTCAAAAAAATAATATCTATATTTTGCTATTTACTTGCTTCACCTGTATTTTGGAAAGAGAATGAAGACTGTTAAGCGGCAGTCAGTACTTGGCGGAGCCGCCGGATTTAGGTAGCTAGATTTTACTAATAATTATTACCTAATAATTTCAGTTAAATAAAGTGGCACTATTTATTTGAAATGATTTAAAGTATGATTTACTTTGTTTGTATTTGTACATTATAATCTGAGTCGAAAAAGTTGCTACAAATGTGACGTTGACTACACATAACTAAAGAAAAGTTTCACCAAAAAATCATATTTTTACCTAAAAATTATGAACAAATTGAAATTTTACCAATAAATTATTATTCCAATTAAAACCAGGGACCGTAAATAACAGTTATCAAGAAAAATAAACTTAAAAACTTTTTATAATAGAGTCAACGGAGATCTATACTGTTATATATCAATAGATTTGTATTGACGAGGTCTTACAGAATCTATGGTGATCTTAAAAAATCGATCCCAACTCAATAGTTAACAGTTATTTTTCAACGTAAAAATAAAAATTCAAAGTAAAAAAAAAAGAATTTTATTTTGCCGACATAAAATATAACTTTTTTGAGGAATTTTATTTTTTCCTTCAGAAAATAATACTCGTTTTGTTTATTTGTACAATCAGTTTTCAAGAAAAATCCGGCGAAGAAACGTTAATTAAATAATAAATTAAAATCTACATTATTTTAATGACGAGTTATTCAATTGAAATGCAAGGGGGTTGTGTTGGTTATTAATTTACATAAAATTAGTTTTATTTTCTGACGAAAAAAAAACTTATAAAAGTTTTATTTTTTGACGGGAAAATGAAATTCTTTTTTTTTACTTTTATTTGATTTTTTATTTTTACGTTAAAAAATAAATGTTTTAGGTGAATTTTTTTATTTAATTCTCATAATAACTGCTATAAAATAATTTTTTTAAAACGATAACTGTTATTTACGGTCCCTCATTAAAACTTGAATAAAACCGAAAATTTGCAACTATCGATGATTTTAAAGTTTCCTTAGAGATCATTATTTCACTGAAATGTTATACCATATTGACACTACAACTTGAATTACTTAATACTCTGTTTGAATTACTTTGTCGAATTACCCTGCTTCCACTACTCATTCTTAATTCAATTTGGTAGTTTCTCATTTTATTTACTTCTATTCAAGGGCTGCCATATTATGTGGTTTTTCGACTAACTTGTCGATTTTCAAACTGCATTACTCCAATTAAAAAACCTTTCGATGAGTTACAAATAATTTGAAAGGTAACAAAAAATATCGCATAAACTTATGCACAAACGATTTTTTTAACAATAGTATGAAGTACGTAATATTTGTAATAATTATATTACAGCACAAAAACTACATCAATTAAATTAAAGAAAATGTAATCAAACTTTTTTTAAGAAGCTATTTTCGGTAAATTCTTAGGCCCATATTCATAATAAATAAAATTTATTTGGAACTTATTTTAGAACAAATTTTGTATATAAAACACTTATGATGTAAGTTTTATTTATTATTATGAATATGGTTTTTAGTGAAATTATTCACAGTATTATAAATACATATAATACCAAAACTAAACAAAATATTTTGCGATTTTTTGCACTAATTATGATGAAATATCTCAAAATATATCCGACAACTCTATTCCTTACATTCTCTCTTTTTTTTTGATAAAAATTTGAGATGACATCGATTTATTCAAACTTGACGTACGAACGACACGATTCGCTCTCAAATATTTGTATGATGAATAAAGTAATTCGGAATTACGAATAAAGGCTGTAGTGGAAACATGGTATTACCAAAAACTTTAAAGTTTACCAAAAATTGTTAGTTCGATTAAAAACCGAAAATTTGCATAAAATAACTAACAACTATTAATAATTTAAAAGTTCGCTTAAAGATACAAATTTGTACAAAAAGTCATATATTTATTCAAAAAATGTAAAGTTTTTCAAAAATTGTTATTGCAATCAAAAATTAACCATTAAAAATAAAAACATTAACCCATCATGAGATTAAAAATATATGTATATTTAAGCCAGTCAGTATTCAACAGTATTAGTATTATAATTTTAACACTTAAATATTTCAGTACAATGCAAAAAGCCATTCGACAGGCCTAATTAGAGCCGCCTTTTGCCAAGGACAACATTCCCTACGAAAAAATTTTAATATTTCTAAGACGACTCAGTTGCAAAAACACCATAAAAATAGTGGAAACAAATTTAATGAAGCTAAGAATTAAAAATGGTGTTAGATACGTAAGTTTATCATTTATAAAAGTTTAATATATAATAGTAGTATCCACGTTTTTGAAATGTAGATTTGATATGATTTTCCTATAAGGACAAATTGGTTTAAATTCTGAGACCATATTTTTATATTTTTGGTTCTTTACTCAAGTTTCAAAATTGTATGAGCAAGAATTAAAAGTGGATGACCAAGTCCCAAAACTGGATGAGCAAGTATGTAAATACATATGTACATATTCCAGTCTTAAAGGTTTATTTTGTATTTATGTATTTCTATGATTGTTTTAAGGCTTCATTTGAAGAGTTCTCTACAGAATTTTTTGATGCCGTAGATGGAAGCGATAAAAATGCAGAAAGGGTTTGTATTTATTTTACTCCATGTAGTTTCTAAAATAATAATTACCCTAAAAGCAATATGGTAGTGGACTACGAAAATAACACACTTTAAGTTAACTTTTATGACCTAACTATAAGCTAACTACAACGTAAATGCAAAACCTCCCCAAAATAAAAAAAAAATATTTTTGTAAATATTTTTCATTTCTTTTTTGAAATTATAAAATGAAAATTTATGTCACATCATTTGCGTTCTTTTGTGGTTTTTATATCTTAGTGACCATTGAGCATTTCATGTATTTTTAATGAAGAAGAAAAGGCATCCATCAAAAACAAATTATATTGATGTAGGATATTTTTACAGTCACTTTATTGGTAACTGGTGTATATTAAGTTTATAGCTACAAATTGACTAACTTTAAGACAACTGACTTCACCCTAGGACATCACAATGTTAAAAAAAAGTCTGTTATTTTTAATAAAAATAATCCAAGTATCAACTACTACTGGTTGTAAAGTAGTTAGCTTAAAGTGCATTTAAAATTAGTTGAGTTGCTTATAGGGTAGTATGTTTATATATACATACATATGTATATGTACATATGTATTTTACAATATTTAAAAACTCAAATAAATTTTTAGATTTCATTTGGAAGTTCGGAGCAGTTTTTAAGTATATTGGAAGGAAGTGATGCAGAAAAGTTTTCTTTTAACTTTTCTGACTTCGGTGAATGTAATTGTTCCGAGGTTTGTTTTTTTTTCTAGTAAAAATATTTATTTACAAATGTTTTGTATATATAGTTCTAAATAACCTTTTTTATTTTTTGCCAATTTAACTATTTTTATTTGTAATTACAGAGCAAATTAAATGACTCTTCAAAGCAAATGCTGAAGGATGACGAAAAGTGTGCAATAGATAAAGCCAAGCCAGTTAAGAAGGTTGATTTGGAGCAAAAAGGCAAATATATTAATGTAGAAAATATAATGAAAAATGCAAAAAAATTATTAAATTCAATAAATCTGGTTACAAATTCTAATTTAAATGCTTCTAGCAGTGATTTTGAAAAAAAAGAAAGTGTTAACTGTAGTTATCTAAGTATTGATCGCTTAATTAATGAATCAAGTCGTGATGAAAAATTTGATTCTCCCGATGATAGCTTTGCTGGTGTATCAGAGTTAGAAAGTATTCGTAGAAAGTACCTAACACCCCAAATATATACATATTTAAATAGATGTGTACGTATGGTGGAGGGAAAAAAACGAAAAGACTTTTTAAATTTGAGTGTTCAATTCATGATACAGAAATGCATATGCCTGAAATTGGTCAGATCTTTAAAGAAAACAATACCAAGATTACGAAAAAAAAGCTGCTAGAAGATTATGTTAGAATTGTATATTTAACAAAAAATAATGCATGTGATATTAATTTTAAGCATACACGAATAAATAAGCAATCATTTATTGCTTACGGCTACTGTACCGTGTATTTAGGTCGCAAAAAGAAATCGTTCATTGCATTAATAAGAAAAGTAGATTTCAATGTCGAGGAGCTCAAAGATATTTAGAAAAATCAAAGCTATCTAAAGAAAGTGCTTTGTCGCACTAAATGAGAAAAATAAATAAACAGTCTGATGAACTTAGATTAGTAGGTAGATCACAAATGATAAAATCATTATCAAATATGAGAAATATAAAAGCTGAATCAGCAGCTGAGCAAGGTAATGACCCTGATCCTTTTATAGATGTTTACTTAATATTTAAATCCGAACCCAAAGGGTATATCCAACGCTTATCCACAGACTTGGAAGTCTTTCTATGGTCTAAAAAACAAATTGAGGTTTTAAGGCTACATAATGATTATATATCGAAAAAAATTAATTATACTCTTCATGTTGATGCAACAGGACATGTAATAGAGGATGTGGACTTTCCAACTAAAAGAATATTCTTGTATTCGATAGTTGGTCATATTAGAGAAAACAAAATTGTATTTTCTGTAGCGGATGCAATATTATCTAACCACACAAGTAATGATATTGGGCGTTTTTTAAAAAGTATTCATTCCTATTGCCTTCAGAATAAAATTAAAACGCCCATATACAAAATAATTGTTACTGATGTAAGTCTTGCTATTATTGGCGAAATTGTTAAAGACGTTAATGAGATGAGAAGTCTTTTAGATTACTTAAATGCCTGCAGTGATGTATTAAAAAAAATAAGCGAAACTTATCATTTGTTTGCATTCAGTTTTGTGTTCACTACTCTAAAATAATATGTAAAGATATTGATAATGTCGTTCCCTTGTCAAACGTTGCATTACGAAATTTTTTAAGAGAAGCCTTGGGTATAGTATTTAACTTAAACACGTTGTCTGATTGTTTTAAATGGTTTGAAGAACTAACTATTGTTCTTTGTACTAAAAAATATGTTAAAAAAGTGTATGATGCGTTAACATATTTAAAAAATGCATCAAACCATAAATCAAATTCTATTAAAGTAGAATTTGATGAAACCGAGGATGACGAGATCCCGCTTAGTCAAAATGACGACAACATTGAAAATGTATCTCGCCTAAGTCCATTTCGTCTCTTATTCGATAAATACAAAGCAGATATAGATGTTGATGAAGTTTGCAAACAGAATAATTTCTTCTGTCCTGATATGGCTCAATTACTGTTTGACAAATATATACCATTTATTCCAATGTGGTCAAACATTATTAGATCAATTATTGACAATTCTGGTAACAGAGTTAGTAAAGGTCCAATTGAAACTTATTTTAAGGACGTAAAACAAAACGATTTAAAAGGCAAAAAACATAGACTTGGTCGGTTTATTCGAATTATGAAGAAAAATACTAAATCTCGAACAAAACGTATTAAAATTATTTAAAACGACGTGTTTGGTAAACGTATTCCTCCTGACACTTTAATAAAGCCTTCCAAACGTAAGCGATTAAGTGAGAAAAAAAATCACAAAAAAAAATATTAGAAATTGATCCTAAAAAAAAGTTTTCTAACATAAAGGAATCTTGGAACAAGAAAATGAAACGCCTTCCGCATGGGTTGTTTAATAAATCGTTTGAAATGGTCAAAAAATCAATGGAAGAGTTCGAAAACATAGTCCATAAAAATGAAGACCAAATTAGAAATGACGAAACTTTAAATGTCTTAAATGACGCAAATAATACAATCACTGATGAAAATCTTTCAAAATTTTGCCTTGAAATCAATGACGAAAATCCAACATTTTGTAAAGAAAATATTTCAAAATTACATTCGGTGGTTGAAAGTATAAACAATTCGTTTCCTCCTGTACCAATCGAGTTTGAAGAGAATTACTCTTCTTTCATTGACCTAAGTAATATAAGCAAAAGCACGGACATAATTAGTACGAGTCTAATTAATAAAGAAGAGCCCTCAATCAGAAACATAACTTATTTTGCAAATTCAGATAAAGCCGAACCTTTTGTAGAAAAAAATATAAAAATATACAAGCTTTTGCAAGAAGAAATGATATTAGTTATTTTTTTTTTTTTGCTTAAGTTAGAAAATGTTTTTGAACAAACACATGGCAAACACTTTTCTTTAACGTCTTATATAACGTTAATAGACATCGAAACTTTAACCGTCAATAATTGGTTATCGAACGTTATCGTTGACGCTTGCATAACGTGTATTATGTTTAAAAATCAAGCAGTTAATTGTTCATATATTGCTTGTCAAATAGAAAATTATTATTTACATAACGAAAGTTTACTTGTTGCACAATTTTCTAAAGAACCTAAAAAATTAATTATTCCACATTGTTTTAATCATCACTTTTACATAGTTTTAATAGATTTTGAAGATGGCTATATATTAAGTTTAGATCCACAAGGGAATGAAGAAAATTGCTCCCAATTTTCTACTCATTATTTGAATATTTTAAACATAAATTTTCCTAACATTAAATGGATAACAAGAAGTGTTCCACAAGATATTCAAAACGATGCTTGGAATTGTGGAGTATTTATTATACAATTCGCAGAACCTTTCTTACAGTCTGGAATTTACACAAATCTTGTGAATCAAAATGAATATAGATTGTGGTTAAAACAATTAATATATAGCTATGGAGATTCATTAACTTCTGTTTGCCTTCACTGAGGTCATGATACTACTAAATGTAGTAAAAGAACTTGTTGTACAGTATGCTTAAGGTATGTTTGCACTTACTGCAAAAAATATTATATTCCAAATATTAAAAAATTATTAGGCGAATTCAAATGCAAGTTATGCGAAGATTAAAAGAATGTATAAATAATGAACAATTATAAAATTATTTGCATAAAATCAGTAAAACTGTTAAAATGGTGTATGCCTAAAGGGGAAGTCAACCATTAAAAATAACTGACAACGCACAATGTGTAGTACATCAATGGTTGTGTGGAAATCTACACGTAAGTTCTTTGTACGCAGTTCTACGGAATTCAGGTTTGATTTTTTGCCTTTATTTCTACAAAACTAAAATTCACCATGTGGTCGTTTGTAGAAATAAAAATCATGTAGTCGTGTTTTTAAAATTGAATTAATTATATTGTACACAATTAAAATATATTGTGCACATTAACATTATATCAACACAGAAATGAAAAAAATAATATTTTAAAAGTGTAAAAAACAAGAAATTCCGTTACCAAACAATTGCCTAAACATTAATTTTTGCTTCCGTTTTGTTATTTTTTAGCTGCGTACTACTAAACTGAAAGTAGCCTGAAAATTTTCTAACCTGAATTTTAGGCTGTTTTCAACATTACTACCTGCTCTAAAAATTACGAAATACTCTAATCAAGACGTATACCAACCATACCCAAAAAGTTTCATGGTGAATTGAAAGTAAAATACTGAAAAGTATTAAATTTTTTCTATTATCGAAAACATTTATTTGACAAACTGTACTTGTTTCTTATCATGTTCCTCGTGTGTATTTGGCATATAATCTAAAACATGATAACTGGCAACCCTATATACCTATTAAATTTAATTTGGCAGCGCCATAAAAAATTGAGCATCAATGTGAATTCTTATTCTCGGTAGCACATTCCAGCAGTAAAGAAGCAAGGTAAGTTATAATAAATATTTTATAGGTATTATATATAAACTTTTTATGTTTTTTAATTTCACTTATAGAAATTTTTAAGAAAATGGTGAGTATTATTTTTTTTTTTTTTACCCGGGACGTAATTAATTTTTTTATTGTTTCTTTGCAGAGTTTTATAATCCCAATAACATTTCAAATTAGGGTGGAGGGGACAAGAAAAAAAGGGAAAAATGTAAAAAGAAAACTGATGAAAAGAAGAAAAATGTTTTTAAAAAAATAAACAGGAGCTGCCCAATCAACATCAGCAGCAACAATATCAACAAGCACCAGAACACCACCCGAAACAACCCCAGCAACTACAACTTCAGAAACCACAAAAACCCCAGCAACCACTACAACAACACCAGCAACTCCCGGAACTCCCTAGGCTAGTGAAACATATGGCTACCTTAATGTCCCCACCTCCTCCTCCACCGCCTGCACTACCGAGGGGTAAACAATAAGATTATTTTTTATTTACTTTTTCCATACATATGTAAGAATACCGCGAATTTTTTTTATGTTTAGTAATCGATTAACTTTTTTTGTTGTTTTAAGTGTAACTATCGTTTCATGTTCATTTTATCCTTAAGATATAAAATTTATGTTCCTTGAATGTATGTATGTACCTACACGTTCGTATATGTTAATTTAAGTATATGGAATAAAAATGGTCGTTTTAAGTGAATTTTTTTTTTATTTCAAAATATATACAGTAGGTGTCGTAAGTGTGATTCCGCTTTTCAGTATCAATCATAGTTTGCTGTGTAGTTTTTTATGGGTTTTGCACGTTATTGAAGAATTTATATTGTAGGATATCGAGTGCCATGATACCAAAATGAATAATTCTTGCAAAAAAAACCGACTACAAAACAAATATATCGTCACCTAAAATGCAAAAGGCCGTAACTACTCAAAAATTCAAAATTTACTTTTTGATTGATTATGACGAACTTAACCGAAACACATCTACACAGCAAATTTTACATGTATACGTCCAAAAATAACGACTTTTTTGGTGAAAAACAAAAGGCCGTAACTGCAACGTCAACTAAACCAAAAAGCCGTAACTGCACTTTTCCAAAAAATAAATCAAAACAAAGTTGTCCTTGATTATCTTTCAATGTGTGTTATGTTTGTTTTCTAAGTTTGAATCTAAAATGTGGATATTAAGTTTTAAGTAGTCTTTAATTTATAACGTTTATTCCTTCCCCTGTAAAAAACTAAAAAGTGTAGTTACGGCCTTTTGCATTTTAGGTGACGATATGTGCATCAATTCTAAAAATGTAAACAAACTTTTGCAAAAATATTGCTATATTCAAAAGGCTCGCAACCCGTCATTTTTTGTCGAAACTGAACTCAAAAGCGTTACCCCTATAGAACCTAATTTTGTGACTGTCACTTAAATCAGATTAAAATTGCGGAAGTTATACAAGACAAATTATATCGTTAAGTAAAATAGTTTTTTACTTATAAAACCTAAACTATTCGTTGTGCCACATAGCCACCTATACCAATCGATAGAGGACACAAATACGATTCAGAATTGGTATTGGTCAATACTTGCGATCAAAAGTTATAGTGCAGCAAACTTTTTCAAATCAAAAAAAATCGCTAAAATTTGGCAAATAGTATTTTACTTATAAAACCGAAAAGCTTGCGTTCAAAAGTTATAGTGCAGCAAACTTTTTCAAATCGAAAAAAATCGCTAAATTTTGGTAAATAGTTTTTTACTTATAAAACTTAAACTATTCCATATACATGAAAATCACGTCACTATGGTAACACCCTTTAACTTTTAGGTTTAATATTGTATATCTGTTTATAACGCGAACATAGTTTAAATTACTGTCTGCGAATTTTAAGTGGTTGCCTCCTATAGTTCAAGAAATATAGACATAAGACCCTATAAGTTTTAGTATTTGTTGCTATGGTGGCCACAGTTATACAACTTCTGTGGGTCACCTATTATGGTTCAAAACACAGGCCTTATACATGCAAATCACAACACTATCGGAACACCCTTTAATTTTAGGTTTATTTTTATAGACTTCTTTATAAAGCTGAAGTTTTAATTACTGTTTGAAAATTTTTAGTGTGTCTCATACAGTTCAAGAAGTAAACACATATTCATGAATAACACCTCTCTATCGTAACACCCTATAAGTTTTAGTATTTGTTGCTATAGTGGCCTTCTGTGGGTCTACCTATTATGGTTCAAAACTTTGGTCTTATACATTCAGTTCAAGAAATAAGCACATATTTAAACTTCGACACAATAATTCAAACAAAATTAAATTTGATTTCAAAATTATCTTTGCTTTTATTAAATTTTTTCAATTCTAAATTGAACAGAATTTTCGCTCTATTTACTGGCGCCATTAAACTGTAGCATTCCACACAATCGGGAAACTTCTCAACGGCATTTTTCAATTCATTCATAACCATCATAAGACGCATTTGATCCTGTGACAACAAAGCTAAACGATACTCTGCATAACATTTTTGTACAAACGCCATGGCATTATGCGGTGCTAGCTTAACAGCCTTTTCAAATTCCTGCAGAGCTTCAGCCAACTAGTATAGTAAAATATATATTTGAGCTCTTTAATGATTTTTGTAGTGTGCAGTTTTTGTTATTGATTGGCTGTTGATCTATATCGACTGGTAGTTTTCTTCAAATGTAATGTAAACAGCTCAAAGCCAGAATTATCATTAAACATCCGGTTAAGAGTGATCGGCTGACTCCAAACAATCCCATATTTGCTTATCATTTACCAATATGTTGCTATTAAAGGAATCCAATAGTTCGAAAACATCATCGCCAAATTGAAATGCTTTGGGTAAAACTATAGATAAATCACATTTATTGCCTAATAAATTAAGCTAAGAAAATTAAAGATAATTTGAAATTGTAATTTCTATTTTAAATTCCTTAGCTCATCTATTTACCTTAATTAAATAATCAAGTCTTAAAATTCTTTTCAGTCTGTTTTGCAGCCTTTGCCACTGCTTCAATACCATCAGCTTAAGACTTTGTTGTTTTTGTTTAGCAAAATAGTTAAAGGATTTTAAAGTTCTTGTGTTTTCAAAAAAGGAAGACACTTTGGTCTATGAAGTTATTCCCTAACTCTTTATCGGGTTCTAAAAAGAGTGGTTAAGTTAAGAGTGGTTCAGGTTACAACAAATAAATAAATAAAATAAATCTTACCGTTGCCCTTAAGTTTTTCCATTGATCTATGTTAGCGTGGTGGTAATATTTATAGAAAGCGGTTGAATTTATTAAAAATCAACCGCTTTATAATTTTGCTACATTTACTAGAAGTGTGTTGACAAATTGTCGCATAATTAAAATTTTTCAGAATAGCGATTTTTAACCAACTAAAATAAAAATTGGTATAGTTTTAAATCCCAAATTAAAAAAGGGGTTTTCAAATTGTTGAAAAATATTCGTAATAATGAAATAATAACATTAATTTTATTAGTCGAACTATTTATCAACATACACATTTGTTATTCTTATGCTGGCTCAAGGTCGAATATTTTTCTCTAACTACTTCAAATTCGACTACTTTTCTTTAACTACTCCATAGATTTAAGAGAATAGTTTTTACAATTTTGGTAAATTTTTAAAGGAAACGGCAAAGTTTTATAAATTAATTTAATAATTGAATCAAATGAACTTCATCAATAAGAAACGGTAAGTATTTGTGTTAAATAAAGTACTACATACTAAATTTAATAGCATTGTACCAGAGTTGTGTTTTGTCGTAAATGTGTATAAAGAGCCTACTCCAGATAAATCCTTTTTTCTCGGGAACGGCTCTGTGATTTTTTGGAACGATTGCTTCAAAATGTTCATTAAAGTCTATATTTTCAAAATATATAGTCATTTTTCCTGGGAGTATCATAGTTTCCATGGGAAAAATCAGCAACTGTTATGTGTTTTGTGCCCACTAGGGATGAAGCCACTCTTCTCGGGAACGGCTCTGCGGATTGCTTCAAAATGTTCATTAAAGTCTATATTTTCAAAATATATAATCATTTTTCCTGGGAGTATCATAGTTTCCATGGGAAAAATCAGCAACGGTTTTTTGTGCCCACTAGGGATGAAGCCACTTTTCTCGGGAAGCTCTGCGGATTTTTAGCACGATTGCTTCAAAATGTTCATTAAAGTCTATATTTTCAAAATATATAGTCATTTTTCCAGGGAGTATCATAGTTTCCATGGGAAAAATCAGCAACGGTTTTTTGTGCCCACTAGGGATGAAGCCACTTTTCTCGGGAACGGCTCTGCGATTTTTTAGCACGATTGCTTCAAAATGTTCATTAAAGTCTATATTTTCAAAATATATAGTCATTTTTCCTGGGAGTATCATAGTTTCCATGGGAAAAATCAGCAACTGTTTTTTGTGCCCACTAGGGATGAAGCCACTCTTCTCGGGAACGGCTCTGCGGATTTTTAGCACGATTGCTTCAAAATGTTCATTAAAGTCTATATTTTCAAAATATATAGTCATTTTTCCTGGGAGTATCATAGTTTCCTTGGGAAAAATCAGCAACGGTTTTTTGTGCCCACTAGCGATGAAGCCACTTTTCTCGGGAACGGCTCTGCGGATTTTTAGCACGATTGCTTCAAAATGTTCATTAAAGTCTATATTTTCAAAATATATAGTCATTTTTCCTGGGAGTATCATAATTTCCATGGGAAAAATCAGCAACGGTTTTTTGTGCCCACTAGGGATGAAGCCACTTTTCTCGGGAACGGCTCTGCGATTTTTTAGCACGATTGCTTCAAAATGTTCATTAAGATCTATATTTTCAAAATATATAGTCATTTTTCCAGGGAGTATCATAGTTTCCATGGAAAAAATCAGCAACTGTTTTTTGTGCCCACTAGGGATGAAGCCACTCTTCTCGGGAACGGCTCTGCGGATTTTTAGCACGATTGCTTCAAAATGTTCATTAGAGTCTATATTTTCAAAATATATAGTCATTTTTCCTGGGAGTATCATAGTTTCCTTGGGAAAAATCAGCAACGGTTTTTTGTGCCCACTAGGGATGAAGCCACTTTTCTCGGGAACGGCTCTGCGATTTTTTAGCACGATTGCTTCAAAATGTTCATTAAAGTCTATATTTTCAAAATATATAGTCATTTTTCCTGGGAGTATCATAGTTTCCATGGGAAAAATCAGCAACGGTTTTTTGTCCCCACTAAGGATGAAGCCACTTTTCTCGGGAACGGCTCCGCGGATTTTTAGCACGATTGCTTCAAAATGTTCATTAAAATCTATATTTTCAAAATATATAGTCATTTTTCCTGGGAGTATCATAGTTTCCATGGGAAAAATCAGCAACGGTTCTTTGTGACCATGAGGGAGAAATCCACTTTTCTCGAGAATGGCTCTGCGGATATTTAGCACGATTGGATATAAATGTCCTTTAAAGTCTATATTTTAAAAATATATAGTCATTATTCATGGGAGTATCATAGATTTCAATGGAAAATCAATAACCATTTTCCCTTTTTTATACTAATATACCAAAAAGCTACGCCATTAGTAAAATTCCCTATTACAGGGTATTTATTTTCCCCGTTTTTTAATTTCCCAAAATCGACGCTATTTCGTCGACGCTATCTTGGCGCACTTACTTTATTTTGATTTGTAAAACTATTTATTGTTCAAAATATATTAAAAACTGTACAATACCAATTTTAAAATCAGAATTGTACCAAAAAAAGTACGATTGCAATAAATGTGTCATCCCTGGTTTGTTTACTATTTATTATTTTAAAACAAAAAGACCTAAAATGAAAACCTAAATTTAAAAAGGAAAAACTAAATTTTATTGTTTGATATCCTCGCTAAATTAAAGAAAAACAATATACCAACAAAATTTTATTCACTTTATTATTTTCACTACTAAATACTGATATTTTCCTCAATATTGCAAAAATTTCTTTTTTCATACAATTTTTCCAAAAAAATATTTTGAACACAAAATCCCGAACAGCTGTTTGACTAATTCTTGCTAGTAAAAATTTTACTAGCAAAAACTTGCAAGTAATTTTTTTTCTCTCACATTTTTATTCTCTTGTTTTGCTCTCTCGTTGCTAGTTTTTAGAGTTAATGAACGCTTTTCCAGTAACAATTAGTACTAATTTGCAGTTACTGAACAGAGCTAACTTCTCGACTGAAAGATTGTTATGTATGATAAAATAAATTTTATCTTATTTAAGAAATTGTATTTATTAATTCTGATTCTAAATTATCATTAATTTTTGAATGGATATTCTGTCCTCGGATTCGAATTTTCATTATCAAATATATTCTTATACTGTGAAGGCTCTATATAAACAACTAATTTGAACCAATTTCAGTAAAAACGTTTCTTATTGAGAAAAGTTGCTTATAGGGAAAAGAGGAGTATAAAAATACTTACCGTGTGGTAAATATTTTTACTTATTTCTGTTACTAACTAAGCTACATATGTAGAATAAACTAATTCAGTTTTATTTTGCGAAAGAAAACATTTTATTTTTATTATCATGTAAGCGTAGTTATTAATTATATAAAAAAAATAAACAATCAAATTTTAAGACATCTCTAAATTAGTACAGCACTATTTGCCGAAAAAAAAAACAAAAACAATTACATATATTTTTTTCGCAATTTTTTTATTGTATCTTCAATATAATTTAACATATATTTGTTCATGATATATTTTTCTCTTATTCTTTGTATCAAAAGAACCTCATTGCAGGTTAAGTAATTTTCCACCAAATTAGAAGAAGTTATAACATCATTGATGTTTTTATTGGAGTCATCCGGTAATTTTTCATTTCTTAACAGGAGTTGTTTCTCTTTCTACTCCATAATTAATTGATTAATAACCAGAAACTAACAGAGTTCAAGTAATTATTCTCTTTTACAGAAATTAACTTCTATACTGGCAACACACAATACAAAAATATTCCAAAAAATTCTAAAAAAAAATATTTTTTTTAGTATTTAAGATTATGTTGTTGTAAACAGCTGATTTTACCTAAACTTAACTCAAATATTTAGCTTTAAAAGAAAAGTTGCTTATATAGAACATTTGAACTAAAAGAAGTTGTTTGTATAGAGGTTGCTTATAAAGAAAATTGCTTATAGAGAGGTTGCTTATTTAGAGCGTTTACTGTACTTCTTCCCTTCTTCCTAATAAGAACGTTACGCCTAAAAGAAATAATAATAAGAGTTGCAAATAGTTGCAGCTATAAATGACATTTCCTAATCAATAGGATTTTGAAGAAAGAATATTGACAAAAAACTCATTAATCCAAATTGATCTGAGTTTATGTGATCTTTAAAGTCTAGTTAATTCACTTTTT